>CM038681.1:574489929-574639144 GCA_021605205.1 Aegilops longissima
GATTGCGCTCATCAATGTCCCCTTTAAAATTTGCGCTAAGGCTTGTTCCTCTCGCATGTCTCCAATTGCTCAACGTATTATTAGTAGGAACCAATCGGCTTTCATTCGTGGTCGTTACATTCTGGAGGGGCCTTTGGTCCTCCAAGAGATCATTCACTCGTTAAAACGATCGCGTCAGCCTGCTATCCTTCTGAAATTAGACTTTGAGAAGGCGTACGACAGAGTGAACTGGGAGTTTCTCCGTCGCGTCCTCCTAGACCGAGGATTTTCGTCTGTGGTTCACCGCATGATGCAATTGGTCTCGGGTGGCCAAACAGCGATTGCGGTGAACGGAGAAGTAGGGAACTTCTTCCGTAACAAGCGGGGGCTTCGTCAAGGGGACCTGGCCTCGCCGTTACTCTTTAACTTTGTGGCAGACGCCTTGGGCGCCATGCTAGAAAAAGCTCGGACTGCCGGCCATATCAGGGGAGTGGTTGGCGATCTGATCCCGGGAGGCGTGTCACACCTTCAGTATGCGGATGACACCCTCCTCCTTTTTGAACCGGACCACCATAGTATCGCAACGGTCAAAGCCATTCTTCTTAGTTTCGAACTTATGTCCGGGATGAAAATAAACTTTCACAAATGTGAAGTGGTGTCCATAGGGATGGACGCGGCCGAAAGCGTGCGGGTAGCCAATTTGCTTAACTGCAAATTGGGAAAACTGCCTTTCACATACCTCGGCCTCCCGATCGCAGCGAAAAAAAGCACGATTGTTGATTGGGACCCTCTCTGCACTAAGGTGGCAGGCAGGGTTTGCCCATGGAGAGGCCGTTTTATGTCTTCAGGGGCTAGACTAATTCTTACTAATTCCAGCCTTTCGTCCTTGCCTATGTTTGCCATGGGCCTGTTCCTGTTGGCTGACGGGGTCCACTCTAAAATGGACACCCCGCGGGCCCGTTTCTTTTGGGAAGGAGCGAGTCCGAAGCGTAAATACCACATGGTTAAGTGGCAGGCCGTGTGCAGACCCAAAGCCCAGGGGGGCCTGGGGATCATCAACTCTAAGTTGATGAATATCGCTCTTACGTGTAAGTGGATTTGGAAGCTGTCTCAGGGAGAGACGGGTCTCTGGATGGATCTCCTTCGTGCAAAGTACTTCCCGGATGGGAATTTCTTTCGGGCTGCGACCCACGGATCTCCTTTTTGGAATTCCATCCAATCCCTTAAACCGTACTTTGCCAGGGGCGCGAGGTTTACGGTCATTAACGGACGCTCCACCCATTTCTGGCTCGACACTGGATTGGCGAGCAACCTCTTTGGTCTGAATTCTGCCTCCTTTATTACATCGCAGTGGAGCCCAACCAACTGGTGGCTTCGGCGATCAGCTCCTCCCCGCCCCCAATTTTCTTTAGACGGGAGCTCACGGGACCCGAGAGGGTGGAGTGGGATCGCATTCGGGCTTTGATTGCGGACGTTCGTCTGTCGTCTAGCATGGACTCGGTGTCCTGGAGGCTTTCGGGCTCTGGCAAATTCTCTGTCAAGTCCTTGTACAGAGAGCTTACCCGTGGCCATGTCCCTCTGGCGGCCGCGGGGTTGTGGAAGGCTCGGATTCCCCTCAAGATCAAGGTGTTCCTCTGGCAACTTTGTCAAGACCGCCTCCCTACTTCCATCAACATTGCCAAACGCAACGGCCCAGCCTCTGCTTTGTGCGGCTCCCCGTAAGATGCAGATCATATGTTTTTTCGGTGCTCTTTGGCTCGTTTTTCCTGGAGTGCGGTTCGTGAGGCCGCGGGGGTGGTTTGGGACCCCCGCTCTCGCCCCGAGCTTGTGTCCTACCTGTCCTCGGTTCAGGGATCCTCGCGACGTGTTTTGTGGACCTGTGCGGCGGCCATGCTGTGGGCTTTGTGGCACATCCGTAACAAGTTTACCATTGAGGGCGGTTTCCCCTCGCACCCAGCTAACGTGATCTACAAATGCATCTTGTTCTTGCAGCAATGGGCTCCACTGGAAAGGCACCAAGACTCTGATCTGCACCAGCTGGCTCTGACTCGCCTCCGCTCTGTCTACTCCGCGGCCGAGCTTCGTCGTCGCCTCCCGTTTCCTCCTAGGGAAGGCAGGTCCTTTTGGATGTGATCCCACCCGAGCCTGCGTGCTCTTTAGTTCCGGCTGGATATGCCATGTAATAGACTCTATTCTCGTCGGTGCTTGTCGTTTATCCGTGTGACTTGTCGTCTGGTACTAAGTGGTTGTGTACGCTGCCTAAGTTCGTGGGCTTTATTAACTTAAAGCCGGACGTCCCTGACGTCTATGCTCTAAAAAAAAGGATGATGTTGTGCTTGACGTGCAACAGAGTTCATGTTGCAGACTTTTTGTCTTCACCTTTATATAGGTGTTATAGAAGAAAATTTTGCAACATTACTGATGTTGCAGAAATGTTTCTTGTAATAGGGAGGATGTTGCAAGAAAAAAATCATCATCGTCTGTCCCCGCCATCGCGCTGCCGTCGGCGAGCGCCAGACCTCTGACCTGGTCGCCTCTGGGCACCCCATGCACGGCCTACGGTCGTGCTGGGGGCGGCGACCGCGCTTGACCCCGGCTGCAACGGTGCTGTGGCGGCTACTGGTTGCAGATTTTTTTGCAATGAACCTAATGTTATAGAGAGAGAAAAGACGGGAGCAACTAACTAAAGAGCGCTCGTTCCCAGCCTCCCCAAGGGTAACTTGGGGATGGGTTGAGAGAGCCCCACTTGGCGCGCTCTCAGCCGCCGCTGCGTGTCGCATTTTAGGCGCTTCTTTCGGATTTTGTTTTTTTTTCGCACGCGTTTTCGTTTTTTAGATGTTTTTTTCCTGGTTTTATTCGGCTTTTTGGTTTTTCACCGGTCTTCCTCAGCCTACTGGACAAAAAATCATGATAAATAGATCTACGAAAAAAAGAAAACTCCCAGATGGCGACAAGTGGCGCACATACAGCGCACCACTTGTCGCGACCTGGAAAGATGGAAATAATCTTTGAACTGAGTACTCCTTAATTAGTGATTTTGAAATGCTGATCCATGGAAAGCCGCAGCCAGGCCCATGGCAAACTACGCCATGTATGCAGCCCAAAGCAAAAGGAAAATTGGGAGTGAGAGAGCTACCACCGAGGGGACATGTTAAACTCAATGTAGATGCCTCATTTGATAAAGATTTACTCATTGGGACAACAGGGGCTACTATTCGTGATGAGAGAGAAAAGTTCATAACTGCAGGCAATTGAAAAAAATGATTTTCGTCTTGATGCCTCTCAGCTGAAGCATCTGCATTGAAGTACGTACTTTTACTGGCACAGACAATTGGATAATCTCTAGTTTTTAACACGATGAATGAGGGAGGTTGATATGCGGGCCCAGCCACTACAATATTTGATCACTGCAACATCTGGCTTGTGAATTTTCCTATACCTCTTTTATCCACTCTCCTAGGGAGGCAAATATTGTTGCTCATGCCCTAGCAAGCTTGGCCAAGGGGTCGTTATGTAATTTTATAAAACAAATTTGTTGGAAAATTTATGAACATTTTTATAAAAAATGCTAACAATGTTTGAAATAGTGAACAAATTCAGAAATTGGAATAAAATTCTGAAACATCAACAATTTTTAAAGAAGTGAATAAAATTAGAAAAACAAGAATGATTTTTGAAAAGATGACATTTTTTAAATGATTTTTTTGAAAAATTGTGTGAATTTTTCGAAATTGCTAATGAATTTCGAATTATAGACAAAAATTTTAACTGTGATTTTTAAAAGCAAATAAATTTTGAAAACATGAACGGGTTTTTATTTTAAAATGTTACTTTAGCAATTTATAAACATATTTTGAATTGTGATTTTTCTTTTTGAAAGTGAACAGAAATTGGAAAGGCGAACAATTTTATAAAATATGAACAAATTTCTAAAAAAATGTTCTTGAGCGCCTCAGATGAGAGAGAAAAGTTCATAACTGCAGGCAACTGAAAAAAAAATGAATTTCGTCTTGATGCCTCTCAACTGAAGCATCTGCATTGAAGTACAAACTTTTACTGGCACAGACAATTGGATAATCTCTAGTGTTTAACATGATGAATGAGGGAGGTTGATCTGCTGGCCAAGCCACTATAATATTTGATCATTGTAACATCTGGCTTGTGAGTTTTCCTATACTTCTTTCATCCACTTTCCTAGGGAGGCAAATATTGTTGCTGATGCCCTAGCAAGCTTGGCCAAGGGGTCATTATGTAATTTTATCAAACAAATTTGTTGGAAAATTTGTGAACATTTTTTTAAAAAAATGCTAACAATGTTTGAAATAGTGAACAAATTCAAAATTTGGAATAAAATATTGAAACATCAACAATTTTTGAAGAAGTGAATAAAATTAGAAAAACGTGAATGATTTTTGAAAAGATGAACATTTTTTAAATGATTTTTCGAAAAATTGTGTAAATTTTTCAAAATTGCGAGCAATTTTGAATTGTGGACAAAACTTTTAACTGTGATTTTAAAAACAATTAAATTTTGAAAACATGAACGGGTTTTATTTTAAAATTTTATTTTGCAATTTCTACATAAATTTTGAATTCAAACAATTATTTTAAATTGAGATTTTCTTGTTGAAAGTGAACAGAAATTGGAAACGTGAACAATTTGATAAAATATGAACAAATTTCTTAAAAATGTTAATATTTTTGAAATTACGAAAAAATTCAATTGTAAACACAAATTATAAGTTGCGCACAATTTTAAGGCGTGAAGAAAATTAGAAAAGTTGAACATTTTTTTTCAAAAATTTAAATAATTTTTTAAATGGCAATTTTTTGAAGTCATGATTTTGTAGGAATTTCGAACATTTGAACAAAGGATTAAAATAAAATGTAAAATGATAAAACAAAAGGAAAAGAAAAATAAAAAACAAAGAAACACAAAAAGAGAAACAAAAAATGGGTTAAATCCACAAAACCAGAAACAAAAATTGGTTGAGGCCTTGAGGGAACCTTATACTAGGAGGTTCTTAAAACAGGTTCGCATGGCACCTGCTTAACTGTCAAAGTGGGCCCGCCTATCTTGCGTGGTGGGGAAGCCGCGGGAGTTTGCCCTCAGCCGCCTTGCGAGATAGCCTGTGATCGATTGCTCACGATGGCCATCGTTGCTGACTTGGAAGGTGTTTCCTTGCTCGTATGATCTGTATTATCGCCCGTCTCTAGGTAGCTACTAGGAAATCACGAGCATCCATGCAACAATCATCTGGCCGGGTGCAATCGTTTGATTTCTTTTTCTTTTACAGATATTACATGCAAACTAGATGAAATTTAGACTTTAGTTAGTGTTTATTAGCTAGCTAAAAAAATTAGCGTACTTTCATTCAAATTAAATTACCTAAACAACAAGTGCCACACGTGTGCGCCGTAGACATTCAGTCCAAATGCCTCATTTATTCGTTGGATTTTCACACGAATGTTGAAGCACACAAAGTCGCCACGTCAGCCAATAAAGTCGTTCGGGTTGAGACCAACCGTCCCGAACAGCGCCCACTCCTTTATCTCACTTTCTTTTCCCACTCATCCACAATTCTCTTCCCCTATCCTCGCCGATTGCCTCTAACTCGACGAGGTCACGGATCCCGGTGACTGCCGACGAGATGCACGGTGGGAGGTCACGAGATGGAGGTAGATAGCTGGAGAGGCGAGCGGTGGCGGAAGGAGGCCACGACGGCGGTGAACAGCAGTTGGATCCAGCCGAATCTTCCCTTGTCCTCCCCCGACTGTGTCACGCCCCGAGACCGGGCCTAGGCAAGACTGCCGCTGCGCGCCTATAGAGCAGAGGCCTATAGTCATGCAAGGCGTGATAAAAGCCATAAATTCATTTATTGATCTATCCATTTATCCCAGCGCAACCTAAAACCTAGAGCTTTGATACCACTTTATCTATAGCATTTACTGTTCTGTTGAGTCAGCTAGGCACGTGTGATGTAAAAGTACAAGCAGCTGTACAATCTAGGGACACCGAGGCTATAGATATTTCTGAGTTACACTTATCCAGCTCCATCCCTTCCCTGCCATGCCTATAAATAGAGGAGCAATACCACGCTATAGTACTCATTCCAGCATACAAACCGATTCACTAGCTAGCTTTGCATGGAGTAGAATCACACTGATCGGCAAGAGCGCCGGAGGAAGCAGCGAGTCAGCGAGTCAGGCAAGCATGCGTTCCATCTAGCCTTTCTAGCGGTCCTATTCTTTGTTTGTCTTACTGTTCATGCCATGCTCTATAGCTAGTAGTACTTTTGAAGCTCTATAATATGCACGATTCGTGTGATTTGATTCCTGTACATCTCTTGAAGCTAGCATGCATACCACAGTACTACCTTTTAGTTTATGATCACGGTGGAGAAATCCTTGGTACATGCATGTGAGCACATGGATTAATGGCTCATGCATGGATGTGAGCACATGGATTAATGGCTCATGCATGGATGGTTGGTTCTGTGAAAAGCCTAGAGATATTTATCTTGGTTTTGCATGTATTTCCTTTTGTTAATCTTTGTCTAATAAATTTTATGAAATCTGGTATCACGACAGCAAACGTATTGTACCGGTCACAGTTCAGGTATGGGACTGTCTGAGTTCTCCACTAAGAATGACACTCGTTCGGAAGCGTGTCGATGATGGATCCGTAGGAGCGATCGACACTAGTAAGTCGAGTGGTTGGTTCTTGGGGGAATAAAGAGCTCTGCTCTACTAGCGCCTGTGTGGTTCTAGTCTAGACTGTCGATGTCGGAGTACCCCTCTTAAGAGTGTAAAAGTGTGAAATTTCACCCCTGTGACTCCCGGGTCGGGAAGCTTCCGGTCATATGTGATGCAAGTTATTCCCTTTCTTTTCTTCAAATTAAATCTCCATTATCTTCCTCTGCCATCAAACTCTTTCTATACAACTAACCCTTGTGTTTTTTGTCACTTTTGCCATGAGAAGTTCCTTTTGTACCCGTGTGCTCGCTGAGTATGAGATCATACTCATTCTTGCTATTTTTGTTGATTTGGAGAAGTAGCAAATGATGGATGTGCTGATGAGAATGATGAACAATAGGAGTAGCTCTACGGGTTGGGAATAAATAAAGAAGTTGCATGTATCATGACCTTTGTAATAGCTAGTAATGAATAAAGTTGGCTCTTGTACATACTGAAAAATAATTTGTTTACTAGCCTAACATGCTTATAAACTTGATATTTATAAGCATGTGGCGATTGTCACGGCTAAGACCCACTTGGGGGCGTGACAGACTGCCTCTAATCCGACGAGGTCTACGGATCCCGGCGACTGCTGGCGAGGCATGCACTAGATGCGAAGTGGGGGCACGTGATGGAGGTAGTGTTGGGGAACGTAGTAATTTCAAAAAAATTCCTACGCACACGCAAGATCATGGTGATGCATAGCAACGAGAGAGGAGAGTGTTGTCCACGTACCCTCGTAGACCGAAAGCGGAAGCGTTAGAACAACGCGGTTGATGTAGTCGTACGTCTTCACGGCCCGACCGATCAAGCACCGAAACTACGGCACCTCCGAGTTCTAGCACACGTTCAGCTCGATGATGATCCCGGACTCGATCCAGCAAAGTGTCGGGAAGAGTTCCGTCGACCTGACGGCGTGGTGGCGATCTTGATGTTCTACCGTCGCGAGGCTTCGCCTAAGCACCGCTCTGATGATATCGAGGTGGACTATGGTGGAGGGGGGCACCGCACACGGCTAAGAGATCTCAAGGATCAATTGTCGTTGTGCCTAGAGGTGCCCCCTGCCCCCGTATATAAAGGAGCAAGAGGGGAGGGGGCGGCCGGCCTAGGAGGGGGCGCGCCAAGGGGAGTCCTACTCCCACCGGGAGTAGGACTCCCTCCTTCCTTGTTGGAGTAGGAGAAGGGGAAAGAGGGGAGAGGAAGAAGGAAAGGGGCTGCCCCTTGTCCAGTCGGACCAGAGGGGGGCGCATGCCTCCTTCCTTTTGGCCTCTCTCCTCTATTCCCGTATGGCCCAATAACGCCCATATACTCCCCGGCGAATTCCCGTAACTCTCCGGTACTCTGAAAAATATCCGAATCACTCGGAACCTTTTCGAACTCCGAATATAGTCATCCAATATATCGATCTTTACGTCTCGACCATTTCGAGACTCCTCATCGTGTCCCCGATCTCATCCGGGACTCCGAACTCCTTCGGTACATCAAAACACATAAACTCATAATATAACTGTCATCGAAACCTTAAGCGTGCGCACCCTACGGGTTCGAGAACAATGTAGACATGACCAAAACATGTTTCCGGTCAAAAACCAATAGCGGAACCTGGATACTCATATTGGCTCCCATATATTCTACGAAGATCTTTATCGGTCAAACCGCATAACAACATACGTTGTTCCCTTTGTCATCGGTATGTTACTTGCCCGAGATTCGATCGTCGGTATCTCAATACCTAGTTCAATCTCGTTACTGGCAAGTCTCTTTACTCGTTCTGTAATACATCATCCCGCAACTAACTAATTAGTTGCAATGCTTGCAAGGCTTATAGTGATGTGCAATACCGAGTGGGCCCAGAGATATCTCTCCGACAATCGGAGTGACAAATCCTAATCTCGAAATACGCCAACCCAACATGTACCTTCGGAGACACCTGTAGAGCTCCTTTATAATCAACCAGTTACGTTGTGACGTTTGATAGCACACAAAGTGTTCCTCCGGTAAACGGGAGTTGCATAATCTCATAGTCATAGGAACATGTATAAGTCATGAAGAAAGCAATAGCAACATATTAAACGATTAAGTGCTAAGCTAACGGAATGGGTCAAGTTAATCACATCATTCTCCTAATGATGTGATCCCGTTAATCAAATGACAACTCTTTTGTCCATGGCTAGGAAACTTAACCATCTTTGATTCACGAGCTAGTCAAGTAGAGGCATACTAGTGACACTATGTTTGTCTATGTATTCACACATGTATTATGTTTCCGGTTAATACAATTCTAGCATGAATAATAAACATTTATCATGATATAAGGAAATAAATAATAACTTTATTATTGCCTCTAGGGCATATTTCCTTCAGGTAGATGGCTGGTGAGGCGGGGCGGGGGATGCGACAGCAGTGAAGAGCAGTTGAATCCGGCCGACGGTGAGGGAAGGCTCGACTGCTGCTGGCTTCGAGCTCCGCCGCGTCCATTCGTGCTACCATGGGAACAAAGGGGGGCGTGCAGCTGGGATCCCTGGCGCGGCTCGACCTCCGCGGTGGACTTCGACACGGGATGGGGCTGTTCGACCCCGAGGGCAAGCACCACGCCGCGCACGTCATGGACGTCGATGGGCGGGCGACCGTGGTGGCCGATGGCTGGTTCTTCAGGCGTGGCGGCGGCCGACGAACCGACCAACCCCTGTGAGCACGGCAACCTCCGCGCTTGTGACGTTCTTCAGGAAGGCCTGGAGGTGAGGACGAGCAGTCGTAGGCTCCTCAGTCGCCGCCGGCGGCTGCGTGGTATGGATTGTTTTCCATGTCAAATGCTTAGAACATTTTTGTCCCCTGTTAGTTCTGCCATGGCAAGCTTAATAGCAACTTCAACAACTCTGCACAGTGACAATTGTAGGTATTAGATCTTCTGCGGTTTCATGATAAATATAATGGACATGGAAACTTTGTATGTGCATAGGCAGCAATTTTTATTTTTTGATATTCATGGCAACTTGTGTGCACATGAATTTTGGTTCATCCAATATGCATGTTGTCGTCATTTTTAGTATTAGTTCATGTTTGACATGACAACTTTTAGTTGTGTTGCCATGGCAAACTAAACATGTGTTTACACTACAACATGTTTTTGCCATGGAAAATACTTTGCCATGGCAACTTAATACATGTTTCTGCGATGGCAAATTAAGATGTGTTTGCCATGGAAAGTTTTGAGTGTTTTTTCACATGCCATTTAACAAATGATTTCTTGCCATGACAACTTTTACAAGTTTAGATGTTTTCCTACACGCCATTTTAAAACATGATTTGTTTGACCACGGAAAATTCTCAATGCTTGACACATTTTACAACTTAAGATGTGTTGACAACTTTTGACAATTTATTAATCTTCACATGGTAAATCCATTACAATCCTTTACAAATACATGAAAATTTTGATAAAATAATCATCGCAAATTTTGAATCTGCATTTTTGCCATGGCAATTTTGATCATTGTTTGTGTTATTTCACGTACACAGAAATTTTATTACGCAAAAGATGGCAACTTATGGTAAAATGCCATGGCAAAATTGAACATGCATTTTTCATGGAAATTTTTGATCATTTTTTGTATTATTTAACATTCATGATAATTTTTTTATATAAGCATGGGAAATTTGATTAAAAATCCGCGGCAAATTTGAATGTGCATTTGCCATGGCAATTTGGTCATTTTTTGTGTTGATTCACATACATGGTAGTTTTATTACGCAAAAGATGGCAACTTATGGTAGAAATCCATGGCAAAACTGAACATGAATTTGCCATGGCAGTTTTTTTTATCATTTTTTGTATTATTTCACATTCATGGAATTTTGTTTATATAAGCGTCGCAAAATTGATAAAAAAAAGATCCGCCGCAAATTTGAATATGCACTTGCCACGGCAATTTTGATCATTATTTTGTATTGTTTCACATACACGACAATTTTATGATGCAAAAGATGGCAACGTTTCAATAAATACCATGAAAATTTGAAAATGTATTTGCCATGGCAATTTTTGATCATTTTTTGTACTCTTTCACATTCATGGGATTTTTTGTATAAGCATGGCGGCAAATTTGAATATGAATTTGCCATGGCAATTTTGATCATTTTTTGTGTTGTTTCACATACACAACAATTTTATTACGCAAGAGATCTCAACATATGGTAAAATGCCATGGCAAATTTGAACATGCATTTGGCCATGGCAATTTTCAATCATTTTTTGTACTCTTTCACATTCATGGGATTTTTTTTGTATAAGCATGGCGGCAAATTTGAATATGAGTTTGCCATGGCAATTTTGATCATTTTTTGTGTTGTTTCACATACACAACAATTTTATTACGCAAGAGATGTCAACTTATGGTAAAATGCCATGGCAAATTTGAACATGCATTTGGCCATGGCAATTTTTGATCTTTTTTGTATTATTTTCACATTCATAGGATTTTGTTTTGTATAAGCATGGCAAATTAGATAGATTTTCCACGGGAAATATGAATATGCGTTTTCCTTGTCAATTTGGATCATTTCTCTGTGATGTTTAACATAGACGGCAATTTTATTACACAAAAGATGGCAACTTTTAGCAAGATATCATGGACAATTTGAACATGCATTTGCCATGGCAATTTTTTATCATCTTTTTATTATTTCACATACATGTCAATTTTTTTATATGAGCATAGCAAATTTGATCAAATTTCCATGGCAATTTTGAATTTGCATTTGCCATGGAAATATTGCTCTTTTTTGTTTCACATAGATGGCAATTTTATTACAATTTTTTTAGCATTTTCTATAAAAAAATACCATGACACTTTTGAATATGCATTTTCCATGGCAATATCTTGATCCTTTTTGTGTTATTTTCACATACATGGCAAATATCTTATATAAAAGCATGGCATTTTTCTGTTAAAATAATCATGGCAACATTTAATATACATCTGCCATGGTAACTTCGGTCATAATTACTGTTATTTTACATAAATGCCAATTTCGTAGGCAAAGCATGTGAATTTTAATTAAAATATCATGCCACATGTTGGCAAATTCATTTTATACATGTTGGCAAATCACTTGTTTTGTTTTTGAAGGGTTATCTTGTTGTTTTTATTTTTATTTCAGAATATTTTGGGTTTGGGATCTTACGGTGCAACATTGGGCATTTGGGCTTTCTCTGCCTTTTTTCTCTAGTTTATCATGCCAATATTATGTAGTTCTTTTTTCTTTTTAAGGGCCAACAAGTGTTGCTAAAGAAGCCCATGAGAAAAGGTGTGCAGGGGCCACTCAACAAGCTCATGCTTGCGATCCGTACGGTCGTGGCAGTCGGTTCTGCCGAACGTTTTCCTTCGGGAAGACTGCTCCCTCGTACAGAATGAATCGTTCGGTCGAGGTTGCTTCATACCTGATGTGCGGCAGATATAGGGGTCCTTAAATTAATCTTTATATTATGCTATTTAGAGTTAACTCAAAACACAGTTGATGCTTCATTTTGAGTTAGTAAAAGTCACCCTTTATCGAAAAAACTGAAAACACAGTATATACATGGAAAATCTAGCGGTTAAGCTTGTATTATGCGGTTTTTTGTCACCCAATATTAGCTCATGCATGATTCTTTGATTGGCTAACTCTCCAGTTAGAGTAAAATCAAAACAACGTACTTTGACATCTCCGTCATAGTATTATTTAACAGAAAACCCAGTTGACTTTGTTTTCATGCATTAATGAACAAAATTGGTTGAGAGGTCATATATTTTTCCTTGCACATAAAGTCTTCGAGATCCCGTGAATGCACTCTTGTCGAAGACCTATACAATGACATCAACAAAAGTAATATTGATAGAATAATGTGTACAAGGTACATGTGATTCGCAGTGTAGCCTCAGGTCTGCATCGACAACCATGTCGACCAGTTAGCGCCCGTTACCGACGCAAATCTCTCCTGGGCGCCGCCGGGCAGAAGCCCGCTTTGCTCGACCTGCTAGCGCCCATCATTAACACATAATGAGTTGGACTCAAATTCTATGGTGTCACATATAGATAACATGTTAAGTTTTTTTCTCCGTTTGCAACGCTCAAGCATATTTGCTAGTAGTATCTAGAAAAAGCATAGCATTACCTGTTTTGCTGGCCACTTCGTCCGCCCTCCCTTTCATCTTCGTCAGTTTTTTTACCTTCTTGTGTTCCCACATAGCAAGGAAAAAAAAAATACTTGTTCGTTGTTCGGGCATAGCACAACAAAAAGACAGGAGAAAACCACCTGTGGAACCACCGATTCGTATTCGGCGCTTAACGCGCCATTTAGTTCGTTATTGGTAGCAGCGCTCATGCATCTCTTGTATTGGGCCGGCCCATGTAATGTTACCGCTAGCTCTAGTTTTGGGAAGTCAGTAGAAGGTTTGGATGTTCTAAAAGAAAGTAGAAGCTTTGGGTTTGGTATTCTTTTCTACGTTTTTCTGCTGGCTTTTATACTGGTTTTATTTTTTCTTTTTTTGAACATTTTTTCAAATTTGTCAACCTTTCAAAATTCATGAGCATTTTTCAAATATGCAAACTTTTTTCAAATATATTAAAAATCAGTTTCATGAAAAAATTCAAATCGAGATTTTTTCTTCAAATTCACAAATTGTTCTTAAATTAGTGAACCTTTTCAGTTCCACGGACTTTTTTCAAACTCGCAGACTTTTTTAAATTTCCAAAACTATTTCAAGGCCCTGAACTTTTTTCAAACTTGCCAACTTCTTCAAATTTTTGAATTCTTCTCAATTAGTGAACCTTTTTCAAAATTGTGTCTTTTTTCAAATTCGTTAACTGTTTCAAATTTATATAAGAAAAACCAGACATTTGTTTCTTGAAAGTCAACGGTTAAATGGTCAATGGCTGACCGGTCAACGGCTGGCCGAGTGAACCAAGCGGTGTTATGATCGAGCGAAGCAATGAGCGAGCGACCATCACGTTTGTTGGGCTGGCCCAAGCAGGTTTGTGAACTAGCGATTGAATCGCCAATTAGGGGGACTCGATGGAACCCTACAAAGCAGGTTCCGCAATTTTACACCCGAGAAGCCCAATCGGTATAAGTTGCCCGAGATGACCATGGGAATGAAGCCCATCAAGCTGGCAATTCGTTATATGACCAATCTTGTTACACATGCAGTGTATTTGCACGATTGATGGCCAGTCCCTAGAAAAACCAATTAATGTTGGTCTACATCTTCTCCTGAGTGCACTTGCACGTTGGCAATGCAAAGGTGAATGGCCGCATATTGCATCTTTTGTGGGGCGTATTGCATTAGTTAGTTGGGTTGTCTTTGACTTTCCTTTGCCATGTAATTTGTCCATACGCCACCTCAGTGAATGCAGATTCTATACCTCTTATAACCAAAACAAATTTACCATAAACATGTACGAATTCTTAATTAATACCACTAGGGAATTTTGCTTCTAGCATTCTTTTCACACTCTTCATAGTTCAAAGATTTCATACTCATGGTATTCTTATCACTCAAGATTTTTTTACTAGTGGTCACTCAAGATTCATCATATAATAAGAGAATACCTCTAGCTTCTTTTATTGGTGGCTCAAATTTGCTCATCAACGTCATAACCACCAATTTCATAATTCTAGGATCATCTATACGAGGTAATTCTAGGAAGATTCTTTGTAAAGAGGGATGCAAATGGATAAACTGTATCCCAAGTACCCTAACCAATAAAAAGTGTCTTTATAGCTTCTAGTTCTTTCAAGGATAGTTCCCCCTGGTAAAGGTATAACTCCAATGCAATTAAAGAATCTTGTATGTCATCTTTTTTAATAATAGTATCACATCCACAACATAAGTTTTTTTTCTCCAAGTTAAAGGCCTACTATGAAAAGTATCATTCATCTTCAAAAGGAGGGGTATGTTATCCCCTATCATAACCATTAAGATCTATGTTAGATAATCCATTAGCTTGCGCATTTTGGGTGGAAGAAGACATGATTTCAAGCCTAAAACAAAAGGAACTACTTTCTATAACAAACTTGTTTTTTTGGCGTTCGGAAAGCAAAAAAAAAATAACAAAAAGTAATCGTGAAAGCTGCCTCTATCCAAATATACAAGGCCTTTGCGAATTTTGAGCCTAGCCATCACCATGGATTTAACTAGTAAAAGTGAGTTCCATGACAGATAAGGTATGTCAACTCTTTCATATTTGAAACAATTTCTAATGGTACTATTTTATGTCATGCAGCTATATTTTGTTAGTCTTATTTGGTCAAACAAACTCAAAATTTGAGGAAGCCTTATATATTTGGATCGAGGAAGTACGTTTTAGTCGTTGGTTTGACATCAAAACCATGCATATATTTGGACATATACAATGGCTACATAAGTGAAGGTTTATTCTTGTGTACAAGAGAACAACTAACTTACAAATGGTAGAATGCTCGCGAATCTCAACTTGAGGAAAAAGAGTACTGGATGTTGTTATGAAAGTAAAAAAACATTAAAACATTATGGATCTAATCTCGTACCAATTATGCAGTGTTATAAGTAATTCATACTCCCGTTCTTATTTGTGGTTTTCATGTTCCCTGTGCATGCAAGCAATAAGACGGTATTATTCATACTATTCAACATACTACAACATATTAGATAACCATAACCATTTTGTCATTAAATAGATATAATATGCTCATCACCAACCATAAAAATTGCTGCACAATTATAGTATCACAATTTGATAAACATGCTTTCTTAGCTTTAGATATCTCATTACTTGGGTTTCAACCTTCTACTTTTCTGGTGTGCAATGCCATGGTTCTGACTACAGCTTAGTGTTGCAACATATTTGATGACCGGGCTAGTGTTTCGTCAAAACTAGAAGATGCTAGTCAGTTTTTACAATCCAACTAGAAAAAGCATTTGGATTCAGATTTTTTGGTTTGGAAATACTAAGCTGGTAACTATGGTCACGTGTTACACCATACGAGATAAGTGCAACTATCTGACTTGTTGTAATAAAAGATTACTAAGGTAATCATCAACAATTTTGTCTTATCATGATGTTTTTTTATAATCCATTTTGATGATCATGATCCTATGACATGGATTGCCCTTTTAGGCCTTTAGTTGGCAAACTCAAAATGATTAAACACCCTCCTATATATTGGTCGCACTATTATTGTTATACATTATCTACTTGGTCAATTAGCTTAGCCTGTATCCTTGGACATACTTCTCATGGGAATGGAAATTCTAGTCTAGGAACACAATCAAGATGATTGCCAAAGTTTTAAGGGAGTCTACAAATAGCTGGTTGTCCACTTGTGGCCACACTTAATTTGCATCCATAGATCAGCCCTCCCGAGCAACCATCACACGGAAGCATGATAAATGAACTTATGAAAGGGTACATATGTGCATTCGTAAACATGTACTAGACTGTGGTATGGGACACATGAAGAGGGTGATAAATAGCAATCTGATCATATATACTATGCTTTTGTAACTTAGCAAAAAATCATGCAAGTTAATTTTAATAATATAGTAGTTGTTCCTTTACTTCCTTTATAAAAGGAACATACTGTGAAGAGGTTATACAAACTGACCATGTGGGGATCATACAAAGACCTAATGTGAGTTTCAAGCTTCATATCAATATTGGGAGCACACAGTAGACAAAACAATTGTAGGCTTGAGAGCATGAGGAACATAGCGACCGCCACACCTAGGCATACTTTCAGCGCCAGATACGTGTCCAGCTAGATGACGGCTTCTTAACTGGCACAAAAGTGCTGCAAGAGCACATCACACCAACTTACCAATTGGAAATGGAAATGCCGAATGAATTGAACCAAACTACGGAAACTGTGGTTGAGCTTGCCTGTCATCAACGAAGGATGGTCTTCTGTTCTATTTATACTTTAGACGTCCAGTGATCATGTATTCGCTAGCGTAATTTTATGGAGCACAAGTTGGGTACCATCGCTTGCAGTGACGGGCGTGAAACCGTACGACGGTCCTTAACCCTCTCATGGTGGGGATGTGCAACACATAGTGAATATCGTGCGCTCTAGGCATCACGTTGTACCTCAACCCTTTTTCTAATGATTAACAGTGTTGAGTGCATAGGAGAACAATTTTAGCAATGCGGCAAACTTCGCTATCTGATGTGTGCTCGCTTTCCTTTGAGGTGATCCTCTTTTTTTCCAGGGTATTCTTTGGGAACCTGTGAATGGTGATCAAGTGAGGTGGGTTGTGTGCCAGGCTAGATGAGCCATCACTAGTATGTTGTCAGGAACAACAAGCTCGGCAAGCACACGACAACCAGCAGCGTCGGCAACATTTTTTTACTTCTTCCAAAGAAGTTTGCCGAGTTTAATAGTAGGAAAATTGTGCCCCCTTTGTTGAGTGCAAGCACTCGGCAAAGCACCTATGCCACGTGGCACTGCCGTCGTTCGCTATGTTCTAGTTGCACACGTACTTCGCCGAGTTCCCATTATGTTGGACTTGGCAAAGATTCATCACGATCTTTGCCGAGCTCCCGATCATAACTCGGCAAAGGTAAATCATGGCCAACATGATTCTAGCCAAGTTTTTTTTCCGAGTGTGGAACTTGGAAAACACATTGGCGAGTCTTTTTGGGCGTTTGCCGAGTGCCCTTGGAACTCAGCGGAATTGCCGATTCCAATAGTTCATACCACATGGTATGTATGGTAAGCAACTTCATATTTGGAATGAAGAAATTGAGCTATGATGTTCTAGGTGATTAGATAATGACAATAGATAAAAAATAAAAATCCAAAAACGATCTGAATTCGAATAGGCAATTAAGTTATGACTTCGGTATGTTCCATATTACTCCCTCAGTACGGAATTACTTGTCGTGAAAACGGATGTATCTAGACGTATTTTAGTTCTACATACATCCATTTTTATCTATTTTTGTGACAAGTAATTCAGGACGGAGGGGGTATGTACCATTGAAGGAGAGTTGATAGGTTTGCCTCACATCCTCCCTCGATATGTTTCTCCCCACACCCGCTCCTCCCATTTGGTTTCTTGTTGATTTTTGGTAATCTCAAGTGATGCACAAAATAAAAACCAATGTAAATAGAGTAACTTGGAATAATCTAAACCAAATCAATACTTTCCCAAAACCATTTCATGCATTAACTCAATCAAATCAAATTAAATATTATCAAAACCTCAGCTATATCAAAATTTCATTGCCTGCCCCTCTCCATACACAAATCAAATAAAATCTTACCAAAACCTCAACTAATCATAGCGTTTCTTGCCTTCCCCTATACTCAAATCAAATTAAACCTTACCAAAATCTATAGTATAGTGGATGTAAGATATATGTCGGGCAATACTGATGTCGAACCACTAGAATATGTATGCCCAGTTGTAACGCACGGGCAATTAGCTATTGAATAGTTAGGATTGTAGCTGGATCTACGGTGTAATAACATTGTTCAACCATCTAACATTTTTGTTATCAAAAATTAAGCGGAACAAGTTAAAACAGGCTGTGCTGATCATGCTATGTTTTAATGTTCATATGTTGCTTCTGATAACAACATAGTAGTAATTTCGCTAGCTGTTCCAACACGGCGACATCACTTTGTTGTTTCTAGAAGCAGTATAACAACAAGATAAGCACGACATGTGTCGTTCCACTTTTTGTTTGGCAAAAAAAAAAAAGGATATGTTAGCTTAGGGCGAAGTTACTATACATCTTTACCGAAAAAAAATTTCGCCCCGCTTTATATATAGAGCAAACCACAAGAGCCACAAAGTACTATCTTTATGATCGAAAGAGATGTGCCCCCCGTGGGTTGGTGCATGCATCAAACCGAACATGCTCGTCATTTCCTCCATTATAAAAGGAAGACAGTGTGAAGAACTTGTACAAACTGATCGTGTGGGGGGTTGATCAAAGACCTAGAGTGAGTTATAAGCTTTATATCAGGATGATGTCAAGATATAGTATCCAAAAAGAATTAGTAGGGGTGAGAGGTATGAGGAACATAGTTATGAACAGACCCAGATCCATTTTCTACCGGATCCTCAGAACTCGCTAGATCTGTCGCCGGAGTCAGTATTCACTGTTGGCACCGCCTCCTCACAACGCGGTTCTTCTTCTTTCTCTCATCTCTCATGAACACACACCATGATGAGAAAACTCAACACATACACACGCACACACCAAGGAAGACACCAGCACCAGCTTTGCCAAGAGCTCTCCTCCTTGATCATACAAACACTACATTTTTGCCCAGCCCTCTTGGCTCCATGACTTGGGCAGCAAACCTAACTAGTTAGCTAATACTGCATGCACTCAACTAACCAAGATTATTATTAACATTTTCCCTCTTAATCTTGACTTGCCGTCGCCGGAGTTGCTGCCGCTCCTGTCATTGTCGTCGTCACAGCCGTGACCCAGCCCGCGGACCCGACCCGGCGCATCGACGCCGGTCACACCGCCGCGGACCCGACCTGGCGCACTGATGCCGGTCCCACCATGCTCCGTCACGTCTCCGGCGACATACGCCGAGCTCCATCTCCGTCAGCGACACACGCCTGGCGTCCCTCCGCGCCCCGCACGTCCCGCGCGCACCCGACGCGCCCGACGAGCCCGACCGCAATAGTGCATCCCCCGCACGTCCCGCGCGCATCCGACGCGCCCGACGAGCCCGACAGCACTAGACGCTCACCGCGTGCCGCCTCTGCGTTCGCCATGGCAGCCGCCAGTGACAAACTCCGGAAGGATGTAGCCGAACTCGAGCACGGACTCGAGCACCACGGCGACATACGCCTCCTCCCAACGTCAACCGCACGCTCGTACGCACGCCCGCGGTCCCGACGCGCCCGACGCGTCCAGTGCGCACCCATAACAAGCACCGGTCGCGCCCGGCTTGCCGCTGCGTCTTATTGCCCTGCACCGCCGCGGCCTCCATGCCGCCATGCAGTGCCTCCATGCCGCCACACCGTGTTGCGCCGCCGCGCCACCACGCAGCGCCTCGGCGGCCTCCGCGGTCGCCGCACGTACGACGTCACCGCCCGCCGCCTCCGTCACGCGCCATGACAGCCACAGCGCCGACCACGTTCATGGGCCGACACACGGCCCGGAGCTCCGCCGTGCAGCCGCCGGCGAGCGCCGCCATCGCTGCCACGCCTCCGGCATGGCAAGCACGCCCAAAACACCAAGCTCATGATACCAATTGTTGGCGCCGCTTCCTCACATCGCCGTTCTTCTTCTTCCTCTCATCTCTCATGAACACACACCATGATGAGAAAACTCAACACATACACACGCACACACCAAGGAAGACACCAGCATCAGCTTTGCCAAGAGCTCTCCTCCTTGGTCATACAAACACTACATTTTTGCCCAGCCCTCTCGGCTCCATGACTCGGCCAGCACACCTAACTAGCTAGCTAATACTGCATGCACTCAACTAACCAAGATTACTATTAAGATTCACAGCATTGCAAACAAAGTCCATTATTTCGTCATCGGAGTCATGATTCAGTGGATGAACAGACAGAGTGCCGCCTAGGCTACCGCGCTGTATCACGTCGCTCCGGCGAGCGATCCTCCCAGGAAGAGCCGCCGGGCATGGTGACTGGGATAGAGCTCAGGGTGTAAGCATTTGAATAGGAGATAGAACGACTGTCGTGTCGTCTAGCCGCGGTGAGGAATCAGAGGCCGGGTTTTTTTCCTCCAACAGTGCACTGTTGTTGTGTTTGAGTGGGATGCGCGTGTGGAGCTGCACGACGGACTAGCTCGTGTGTCGTGTTCCTGCTTCCATCGCATGGAGGGGAGACGTACCACGGTGACAGTGAACTGTATTGGGTGTCCCTGCTTGGCTCTTGCAGCTTTGACGAGACAGCGGAGAAACGCAAGTACGTGACATCTCTAATACGTCAAAACTGAAAATGCGGGAACCTGTATTGTGATACGAGCCTCGAACAACTTAGGCCAACTCCACCGCGCGACCCCAAACGGACGATAGGAGTTTGGGATCGTGTTCAGGCTGTCGCAGGATCACGTGGGCGTGTGTCTTTCAGTGCTGCAGCACCGTATCCATTTGCCCCATCCTGTTCGCGTATATTTCTTTGCAAGTCCTTAATTTTTTTATATAATTCATTTTTGATACATGACAATACATCATCACATTTTGACTAATAAAGCAAGGCCAAAGAAAACAAGAACCACAAGAATACATTTGAGAAGATACCCAACTTCCATAACTGCTCCCTTGAGTTAGGTTAGCGCCTTCTCGATGCACTCATTGTTGATCTGTGGAGGAGGCACGACGTTGCCCCCTCCTTTCTTCTTCAAGCCAGAAGTCGACGTTGCTTCCTCACACGTAGTATCGTGCCTTGTTGCTTCTTCGCACGTAGTATCGTGTCTAGACTCTAATCTAGCAACAAGTGCACTTGTCTCATTTAAAGCCTCTAGGCTAGCTAAAAGTGCACGAACATGCACTACATTTCGCTCTATCAACATATCGATGTACTCTCCTTCCCAATACCAAAACTTGCATCCGGTCTACACAATAAAACTTAAAGTTAGCACCACTAGTCTAATCCAAGAGCACAAACCGAAGCTAAAAGAGCACATACCCCATCGTTTAAGCACTTGATGAACACCCATCCGGGATGCTCCGGTGTTGTAGACACGCGGCGCACGACCACCCTTGGGCAGTGGTCGCACTTATGAGGGGCAACGGTGCGCCGACGTGCTTTTGGGCAAGCACCGAGCCCGGCCGGCCGCCATTCGCGTATCTGCCGGTGGACCACCAACGGTGCAGATCCGAGCGGCTAGAGGACGAGCCACTGCCTGCATGTGGCCTTGCGGCCCTGCCAGGGCCTTCCGGCAAGGTGCCCGGCCAGTCCATGGCGCGGCCCGGCCTCCCACAACGAAGCGAGCTCAAGACCGACGGATCCGCCCCAAATCCGGCCGGCGGGTGCACAAACAAGGTGGCCGTGCTTGGGTAGCTCGGCGGCGACGAGAGGAAGGGGCTGGGCAAGCGCGCGTCCGAGTTGCACGGCTGCAATGGCAGCGGGCGGCCGGCGGCGGCGAGGGGGAGGGAGAGGAAGAGTGGGGAAGAGTGGAGTGGATGCGGCCGGAGGAAGGGAGGGGCGCGGATAGAAAAAGGCCCGTCCTGTGCCACCGACGGGCGGGCCAGGGGAGGACACGCGCAGACGACCCGCGCGTCCGCGTGGTGTCCGTTTCACCCCAAAAGCAGCGCAAACTTGGGCCGCGGATGGGTCGAAAACGGACACAAAACGGACAAAAGTCCGTTTGCGCCCGCACGCTGGGCCGTATCATTTGTCCCTTTTACCTCAAACGGACGGGGGCGGACAGGATAGAGTCGCGCGGTGGAGTTGGCCTTATGTGAAAGACCCCCTAAAAAATTATGTGAAACAGAAACGTTATCTGCTTAGCGATTGCGTCTTCTTTCAAACCCGGGTTGCAAATTTGGAAGACATATATAGTTGGGTATTTTTTTTAGAAAAGGAAGATGACCCCCGGCCTTTGTATCTGGGCGATGCATACGGTCACTTTATTAATTATTCTCACAAGACCTTACAAAGCTATACAACGGTAAGACTAAAGTCACCGTCTAAGCAACAACTGTCGCTACACCTATTCAATTGATGAAGGGGCGCAGATAGTCTGGGCGTAATACCAAACAGACACCGCAGCCAAACCTAAATATCTAAGACCTGAGGTCCCAACCAGGACGCCTGCCGGGTATGGCGCACCTACCAGTCCGGCGCACTCGTCAACCAGGACGCTTGCCGGGTATGAGGCCGCCGCAGCCAACTGTCACCAATCCATCTTCAGAGCTGTACTGTTGCATGTATCGTGCCAGATCTCTCTGCCATCGACGCCACCACGACGCCCGATAGCGTCGTCCTCCTGCTCGAGTCCATCCTCTCACAGCGAACTCCGAATCTGCACTGCGCCACGCCGTCAAGATCCGTCACCATCAGTGTGTAGGATGAATCACCGCTCCACCAAAGAATCCGTCCTCTGGTCCCTTGATCACGTGTGTACCTCCAAGAATGACGCCCCCAAGGGAGGAACGACACCAGAGCGTCGCCGTCATCCGATTATCCGATTTAGGGTTTCCCCCGGAGGTAGCAGAGAGTGGCCTTGAACTTCTCCACGGCGATGCCTTCAAGAAGGGAACGACGCAGATAGCGCCGCCACCGTCAGCCTTATCAGACGCCGGAGGCAAGTTTTCGCCCAGATCAGTTCGAAGGGATCCAACTCTCGTGCACGGGCCGCCGTCACCACCAGCACCACCAGGCCAAACCCTGGAGCACCAGTAGATCAGCGAGCCGCCGACACCACCACATCCAGATCGCCCGCCACGCCGGGCCGCCGCCATCCCCCGCGCCGTCCAGGTCAGAGACGTAGCCGCCGACTGCGCACAGGGACCATCACCGTCTGCACACGTTGAAGCGCCGCCGAGATCCCAACGCCCGCCACGGCTTGCCGAGGTCCACCGCCTCGCGCCCCGAGCGGACTCCCACGCACACCAGGGGAAACCGCGACGTGGGCCTAGCCGCCGCCCCCAAACCCGCACCGGCGCGCCCCGCCTCCAGCGCGCCGCCAACAACCGCCGTGATCCGCCCGCGCCAGATCCAGCGAGCCGTGGGAGAAGAAATCCCGCCGCCGCCAACGCCGACCAGGCTTTGCCCGACGGCGCGTCCCGGCGGCGGCGAGGAGGAGAGGTCGAGGGAGGGACGAGGACGCGGCGGCACTAGGGTTCCCCCGGTCACCGCGCAGGGGCAATACGGGAGGAGTCGGGCCCTAGTTAGGTATCTAGCTTTGGCATATTTCCTCAAAAGAACTTGGCACGATGTTTGTTCAAGGATTCTCTCTCGTCGGATTAGCTTACGTCTCTATCGGACTACGGTGACCTGGGACTGGGAGTACGTCTGATGGGAGACTTGCGGTGCCTCAACTGTGAGATTGCATCAACCATCAAGTTCAGCTGTTGACCGACAAATTAATCAGCTTTCGTGTACGTACGAATGGTGAATGGACATGAGTATATATATGTTACTAGCAAAATGCCCGTGCGTTACACAAAACATCAAGATGCATTTGTATGAGTAGTTTATCTTGTGAGAGAAAATGATAAACGAGGAAAGTTTTTATCTACAAGTGTGAAGAGAGGTGCGGGTATCTTTTTGTATAATTGTCATAGTTTGCTTTCGATCCGTTAGATATAGATCGAACGGTCTATATTACACGATAATGGGCACACCATCATCATCAACTCGGTCCTTTATAAGAGTAGAGATCTGTGAGAAATTACCAAGAATGCAGGATCGTTTGTTGTGGCCTTGTGAGAGTGGGAGTCCGTGCGGCTCAACTAGTTCAGGTAGAATCAACAAGTACTACTATAATCTTCTTCAAGTTTATGCGTGGCTTGCTAGGCCGATTCTCAGCGTGCCACAAATTTCGCAGTGGTTGTCGTATGGCCCTTCGTGCCTGCATGTGAGCTTGCATGCATCATCCAGAAATAAGAGAAGGATGGATGTCGGAGGCGCCTCAGCGATTAGCGACTCTCGGCCGTCCGATCGTTTCCTTGATGCGTTTCTGGCCGTTGGATCTCGGGCTCGGTCGCTGTGGGCCGTCGGATATTTACCCGATCCTCTCCAACCGTCCGATATTTTTCCCTATGAGCCTGTCCTGCCCGGCCGTGCCACCGCCTGTAATTAGCCTGCCCCGCCGAGGGCATTTTAGGTATTTCACCTGGTGGGAGAAATGCCCAATAGCGCTGAGGTGAGTCCGTGGACAGCGAGCACCGGGTCGTTCCCCTCCCCCTCCCGCTCGCTCGCTCTCCTCTCCTTCCCGCCCCTCCCTCGAAACCCTAGCCGCCGTTACCCATCACGCCCTACAGCCGCTGCCGCTACCCATCGTGCCCTACAGCCGCCGCCGCTCTTGCGACGCCGTCGCTGCTCTCCTCTCCCTCTCTCCGACCCGAGCCGCCGCCCTCCTCTACGTCTCCGACCTCCTCCCCATGGGATTGCAACAGAGCCCCCCAGCAATGACGACGAGCAGCAGCAGAGGGAGGACGAGGAGCACGACGGCCTCCTCCTCTCTCCTCCCGCGCGCCTCCTCTCCCTCCCTCTCTCTCGTTCCCTTCCCCTGCCGCGCGCCTCCTCTCCTCCCGGCCACATCGTCGCTGCCGCCACCGACCGCCTCGAACCAGCTCGTCCCACCTCCTCCTCTCCCTCTCTTGATCTACTCTGCCTCGCACGCCGCCACCGCTCGCCCTCGCGCCGCCGCCTCCGTTCGCCCTCCTCTGCCTCGCACACCGCCACCGCTCGCCCTCGCGTCGTCGCCGTCTCCGTTGCCCAACCTGCTGGATCCCCACCATCCACTTCTCCGGCGTCGTCGCCTCGTCATCGCGTGCACGCGGCAGGAGGAGCGAGGGAGACGTGGAGCCGCCGTTAGGAACGCCACCGTCGTCCTCGCGTGCACACGGCAGGAGGAGCGGGGGAGGCATCGAGCCGCTGCTAGGAACGCCGGATGCAATTATCTGCAGGTTCATTTCTGTCTCTCTTTCTTCATGTTCCTCTTCTTTGATCCCCTCTTGGTACCAGCTCCTGAATGTGTTCCCTTCTCCTCTAGGTCGGTCAGCCCTGCCATCCTCATGTACCTAGCACGAGATGAAAGAGGGATTTAGAGAAGGGAGGGAGCAGGAGGAGAAGAGGAAGAAGAAACCCTACCACCTCCATGCCCGTCCAGTGCTTCGTGCGGCTCTGCACCCCAACCATGCCACCTCCATGCCCCTCCAATTTCTCTATCCCTTTTTTGCAGGTACCCACACTTCTCTCTTCCTCCCGATTAGCCTGATATCTTATCTTATCTAATGCACTCATTTTCTCATCTTTGTTTGTGCATAATCTTTTTTGTACATGTGTACAAGATGTATGTCTACAAGTTGTTCGATGAAAATCCAAGCAAGCTTTTGAGTGATGTTACTGTCTGTTCTTTGCAGAATAGGGATTGAGAATTGGTCAATATACTGAAGGGATACATTCTCTGGAACGGAGGGGCTGATGATGTTGTGGGCTTGATTGTCTTTGTGAGTTCCAACCAGATTGTGCTTTGCAGGTATTATGCAAGAGTTGTTTTATTTATTATGAGAAAGCTAATTTTTTTGCTATGAATTACATATATAAGTGTTATGTTGGTCATTAGATTGTTGCAGAGATACTATATACAGGGTGTTGATTTTTCAGTTTGCTTGCTTGTCGC
This sequence comes from Aegilops longissima, assembly GCA_021605205.1. Classification (NCBI taxonomy): domain Eukaryota; kingdom Viridiplantae; phylum Streptophyta; class Magnoliopsida; order Poales; family Poaceae; genus Aegilops; species Aegilops longissima. Next base: position 574,515,967 of record CM038681.1, read on the forward strand.
TTATCTGCACAATGATGTGTTGTTTTTAGTTTTTCTGCTTGCTTAGTTGGCTAATAAGAACATAAATTTACATGATTTATGCACTGCATTATATCCTATAGTATTGCTGTTCATTGATATTAATCACAATTTGCAAGAACAAAGATAAATGTTGGTCCCTTTTTTGCTAATAATAGGGACTCACTGATTACTAGCAAAAAACAGGATCAAGTGCAGACTTAATTTTCTTTTACAAGTTAAGGATGAGGCCTCAAATTTTATTCTTTTATTATGATTATTGTGTATAGCATGTTCGTTATTCTCATCCTATCTTATTGTTGAACTGCATTTGATCATGGTTGTTCATATTCTTAATTGTAGTAATTGTTGATCTGTAGGGCCATGTTTGTTGGTGCCACGAAACGGCCATGCCACCGCCTGTGTTAGCCACGACGGCGCTGCCCGCGTGCCTGCCCCAAAATGCTGCCCCGACACGAGCCACCGCCGTTCGTCCGGAGAAGCGCGGGAAGAAGAAGATGGGTAAGCTCCTCTTGCTCTTCTATTGCCTAGCTTGATTTAGTTCCTCTCTTTTCCAAGTTAATACGATGTACTAGAGATTACTGTAAGACAAGCACAAATGACGATATTGTTAAACATTTTGAAAGAAGGGCATGTTGGTTTAAGAGAAAACTAGCGGTGTTGGCTGTTGGTTTTGAACCCTGGTTCTATCAATATCAATGATAAATGAGCCTTTCCAACATATTTCTGCATTCACGTTCATTTGCTTATTATGGAATATTGTTTTGTGACCTGCGCATCAAAGCTTATGAAGGCAACTTAAGAATTGTAATACTTACAGATGTGTTGAGACCTTGATGGGATGGAGACGTTTCCTTTCAAAAATTACCGCTAGAAATAGTAGAGAGAAAGCTCAAGCACGGAAACGAGCAGTTAATTCTATTTGCCAGGTTAGCAAACATTTCCCTTTCTTTAGTTGCTAGCTTTAGTGTATTGACATATTATTATATGCAGGGTTCTGCTGCTGATATTATCAAGGTGGCTATGCTTAACAGTCATTCTGTAATTACCAATGGGAGTAACACACTTGATTCTATGGATGGGCTAACGCAGAACTTTTAACAAATCAGAGGGCGTTGTCACCTTCTTTTGCAGGTATTTTACGACATGGTCATCACTCATTTTTTGGATTTTTGCACCTATGTATTTTCTAAATATAGACAGGTTAAAGTTATGATTTTACGTTTTGTAGGTGCATGAAGAATTTGTGCTTGAAGTTGACCCGTCTAGGGTAGTAGAGGCTGTAAGGAATCCCTGGGCCATCCTGTGCGTGCCGTCAGTTTGACCCAGGAGCGGCGCGACAGAGGCGTTGGGCAAGGAGCACTCGCCGGAGGTGCTTGATGCGGCTCCTCCGTCTATGTCCATTGCACGTGCTCCCCCGTCGCCCGTCCTTCTCCTCCATCGTCAGGAGGGGCTTGGCTGCAGCTCTCTCTCTCTCTCTCTCTCTCATCATCATCATCATCTTGGAACTGCAGGAGACGATGATGTCGTGTTGGGCTCGGACCTTGCTGACCGCCATCTTGGCCTGCAAGAGGATGCTCCCCTGCTCCGACTTGCTCAGCACATGGTTAGAAACATATTCACCTGTCATTCTGTTTGGCTGAGTTAATCCATCTGTCTAGGTTTGATGTTTCCCTTTCAATTTATAACTCTTATGGTTTCATGCAAATTCTGGTTTCTGGTTTCAGGTTACTGAAAATTCTGGTTTCCTGTAACTATCAGGTGCTCTGATGCAGGTTCATGAGGTACTTTGTGACATATACTTGCTTTTTCCTTATGTATGCATAGATTATTTATTTGCTTCAGCTACACTTTTTTGGGATGATCTGGGATTAATAAATGTTGAACTAAGAAGATACATCATGTGTCTCTATATGATTATTCCATATCAAAAAAATTAAGAGTACATCAGCTGTACTGAATGGTTATAAATATGACTTTTACCACTATCTGAATTAACCGATGGAACTTATATTGTGCTGGAGCGAGATATCTGAATACTATCAGCAGTTATACACAATTAACAAGAAATCTTAACGTTTATCTATGATGGTATATAAGAGCTAGAAAGTAAAATATTGAAAATCATAAATCAATGATAGATAGAATCATAGGTAATTAAAATCACCAGGTGTTGTTTCTTTTCTTATAGTACTGGAAGTTTTGTTAGTGCCATGCAAAACCGATGCGATATTTTCCAATTGAAAGGTAGCAATGTCTAAAGTTAAATGGTTTCCATATAGTTAAGTTTAGTGTTTGGCTAATGATTATTTTAAGTTAAATGGCCTGGTAACTGATGCACATTTGTTTTCATCCTTTATCCTGAAAAATTGTTGCATGCTCATGTTGTGTGCATACATGTAAGGTTCATGCACCTCGTGTTCTTTCAGGTTATTGTCAACAGATGTTAGGAAAGGAACCTACAAGCATGCATACTTACTTATCTATATATTCATTCCTTTTAAGATTGTTATTCATTTTGGTTTGCCCATCGCTTCTATCGGCAACGCGTCGCAAGCCGCGCTTTCCTACTTGGAAAAGAACTTCAATTTGTGCATAGTTTCTGGGTGTGGTTTGGCTGATATGTATTTTTAAGCATACTGCTGCTTGCATAAATATAACCCATTCAAAGTATTGTTAGGTCACCTTCAGCTTTTGTAATTTTATTATCATATACATTGCTTTCAAATCAGGAGATACACCGACCTCCATTTTACATAAATAATCGTGATTATTCTTGTACCATGTGGCATTTGCAGACACAAGCTAAAAGGCATTTATTGCTCGGTTTTCTTACTTTAATCTTGATAGTTATGTTTAAATTAATTGTTGTTCTCTAAAACCTTACCCATGATGTTTTGGTTTCGCAGGAAGTACGTCAGGTTGGCAATATCAAGGAGCTCACAGCAATTCAGGAGAAGATTCTAATTATTTAGTCAATAGATTAGCACGCATGAAATCATTTTGTTGTTGTGATTTTGCCTTCTAATTTAGTTGTCCCAATAATATATGTTCCTGTCAATATAATTTACTCTGCTTAATTTTCTGCTGGAGGTTACTGTGCTTGTTATTTCTTATCCTGTAAATTGCACTTGCCAGGCACAATGAAAAACCAAATTTGCAAATAGATGAGATTTAAACAGTGTGGTGACCCGTCTTGCATATAACTGGACAAAATCTCAACACATCGAAGTCATATGTTTTTCCAACCGTTTATCATTTATTGTGGCTTACTGTTTGGCAGGCAATGTGTGGCAAGCCGTGCCCCTTATTCGCCTTACTGCTCTGCATCGAAGTTTCTTTTTTTTGCCTTACTGCTCTGCATCGAAGTTTCTTGGATTTAGGATGATCCTTAACTTTTGTAGCTCCACAAGACTTATAGTTGGCTTCATGTATATCAGTTTTACTTCTGTTTATCCCTTTGTCACTAGCATGCACATGAGGTGGTCCTTTTAGCTTCTCTGTGGATTGTGTATAGGTAGCTGTATTTTGGGTACTAAACCGCTGTATAGTTTTGTTAATGCCATAGTTTTGGTTAGTGACAGATTTAATCGAGTGGGTAAAGGAAAATGGTACAAAACCTCTGTTAGAGTTGAATTCTGCTTGATGCATACAGGAACCGATATTGTGAACATTGGGTCCATTTGGGTTGTGGATTGATTTATTATGATGGCGAAACACGCCTATGGCGAGATTATATTCGATGATGTTGTGCACTCTTCACATGCTTAATCCTAGCTAATTGCTTCTCTATCATCTTTGAACTGCAGGAGATGATCGAGTTGGGCTCGGACGTTGCTGGCCGCCGGCTTGGTCTGCAAGAGGACTTTCCCCTGCCGCGGCAGGCCATGGAGAGAGTAAGATTTCATGGTCTTTTTGATCTCCTATTTCCTTTTCTATGTGGAGTAAGTATAATGATGATGGATCTGGACCTGTGTATTAGACTGTGACCTTTTTGCTCCTTTGCAAGCTTTGCACGTTTTTAGTATAGTTTTTCCATGCTATATTGCTTAAGCATCATTCTGTCTTGACATGATATGCTAATTGGATCTTCACCTTGGAGGTTTATTGCGTATGTACGTGGTTCATATAGCGTTTAGTCTCAACCCTCAAGAGGTGCTAATTATGTTTTATTCCTAACTCTGTGCTTTAATGTTCAGTTCTGATGGGTTTCTTTCTTATAATGTTAGTAGAAAAGAAAAGAAATCAAATTGTTTAGGCTTCTTATAAATGGATTTATCCACCAGATTAAGTCGTAAGCAAACATTCAGATTCAGGCCCTCTCCCTCTCCCTCTGCCTCTCAGTAAAAACAAGGGCCTTTCTTCAGAGTTACACTTGGTTGACTGATTTGGTTCCTTGGGTTCAGACCAGTTTCATCTTCTTTGGTTGATTGATGGATTGATCCGCTGATCTGCATTGCTTGCAGGGTGACCAAGTGATTGACTCTAGGGCCGCCGTGATGGTGCTCGTGGTGCCCGACGCCTGCTGCGGCGCGCTCATTGGCAAAGCAATGGTGCTCTTTTTTCCATTAACATGATACTAAGATAATAAAGCATGAGGGTTATGTAATTTATTCATGGTAATTTTAAAAGGAAAAAAATCAAACTTGCAAAGATTTATGATGTTAGAGATAAATGCATTTATAAAATGCTCTCTTTTCCCCAGATTAAATGGCTAACACTCACATCTGTGTGCTTGACAACATGAATAGAGGTCACTCTCACCAAGTGCTTCTCAGATTAAATGGCTAACACTCACATTAGGCTTTAGATTTTCTGCTGGTTTATCTTATGATTCATGGTAGCATTTGATTTTTTTTTCAATTACTATGTCTCAATTGTCGAACAGGACAGTAAGAATCTAATAAAACTCTTGCACAACAAAGATTGTTGTCCTTTAGTTACCCAGACCTTTGTTTTCATGGTATAAAACCAACTGTTGTCAACTTTAGTACTCTGGAAAATTATATAACCATTCTGAAATTTCCTATGACACAGGCTGAGACAAGCATTGTAAGGATCCCAGTTAGAATGATGCTTGATCTCCTGGTAGAGCATCTTGGGCTTCACAAGGCCATCTGAGACTCGGGCTCAATGAGAACACAATGAGAGTCATCATTCTCTCTGACACTGCTGTTCAAGACGACCGGACCTGTCCACCGCGCATGCCCATTACCGGTGTATGAACATTGCATCCTTTAATTTACCCTGTATATGAACATTCCATTCTTCAAATGTGTTGTACTATCATTCTGGTGGCTATGGAGATGTGTTGTACTGTAGTTTTGGTATCCATTGATGATGTCTTGCTCCGAACTTAAATCTGTAGTTTTGGTATCTTTTTTTTTTGAAGTTCAGACCTCCACTTTATTATACTAAAACAGCAATCTCGTCTGATACAATGCTAAGGATGCAATCAGGGGGGGCTAACTCCCAAAATACTGAAACTCTACTACTAACCCCAACCCGCGCCAGCATATGGGCAGCCCCATTTGCTGTCCTCTGAACCAGGTAATCTTGAATTCATTCAACATAGCGATCAGGCCCTTCACCTCCTCCACCACTTGTCCTAAATATGACAAATTCCGCTCCCGCTCCTTGATCATCCCGACTAGAGCCTGGCAATCTGTCTCGAGGTGCAACCTGTGAATATCTCGTTGAAGTGCGAGCAGAACCGCTCTCCTACACGCTAGGAGCTCGGCAGCTAACGGCTCGGAGACATTTGGAAAGAAATCCGCTGATGCTCCTCTGAAAGCACCAGCTTCATCTCTGAATATCACCTCCCCGCCTCCACCCAGTCCTGTTCGAGTCTTAGCTCCGTCGACATTGACCTTCATCCACCCTTGGTGGGGAGGCTTCCATCTTTCTTCTTGGTGAGAACTACTCCCAGCCGTAACATGCGCACCATGAACAGTCTTCCACTCCTCCATTAGCGTGGCCACTCTTCTAGCAATCTGCTCTGGTTCCTCAATCTTATTTCCGTCGCGTGTATCTTTCCTTGCTAACCACAATGCATAGAGACCCCGAATCAGCATGACCTTTTCATCCTCCGCCGCCTCTGTCAGCCATTGTAGCATCCATGACGCAAGTGAGCTCTGGGTGCTCATCGATATAGGTGGGGTTGCCACCCTCGCCCCCAATACCGAGCCCATCTCCTTCCAAAACAAAGTCGAGTGGTAGCAGGACCAAAAACGATGATGCAGCGTCTCTTCTCTGCCACACGCTGGGCAAAAAACACCTTCCTTAATATGTCGTCGGCGCAGCTCGACACCCACGGCCAGTCCATTCTTGATCAATCTCCACGCATGGATCAGCTCTTTACCAGGGGCCTTTGTTCCCCACAGCGCAAGCCAACCCCGATGAGTTGCCACTGACGATGAAGAGCCCGGCTGTCCTGCTCTTGCCCGTTTCTTTTCCATGCATAGATGGTAGGCAGATCTTACCGAGAATTGTCCACTCTTAGTAAAATTCCATGCCATGAAGTCTTCCGATCCCTGTCCACCCACACAAATTTGAAGAATGTCCTGTATATCATCCGGCATGAACATGACCTCAAGCTTGTCCCTGTCCCATGCGTCACCCGTATCATTTAGCAGGTCACACACCCGCGTTACACCATGTACGTATACCTGGCCCAATGGCCTCAGGCACCCTTTGCGTGGTATCCAGTTGTCATGATGGATGCGGATTCGTGTACCGTCACCCACTCTCCAAACCAGTCCTTCCAGCAACAAGTCCCTACCATGCAGAATACTTCGGAATGTATATGACCCACCACTCGGGCAAGTTGCATTAAGTATTGATCCATCTTTGAAATACCTGGACTTGAGAACCCTAGCACACAGGGAGGAAGGGATTTGCAAAATCCTCCAAGCTTGCTTTGCAAGCAACGCTTGATTGAAAGCCTCCATGTCCCGGAAGCCCATTCCGCCATTCTCCTTGCTCATGCACATTTTCTTCCAGGAGATCCAATGCACCTTTTTTTCACCATTTGCTTCACCCCACCAAAAGTTTGAAGAGATAGATGTTAGGTTCCCGCACAATTTCTTAGTGAGTTGGAAGCAACTCATGGTGAACGTAGGGATAGTTTTTGTCTTGTGGACACGGCTGTGTTTGTGTTTCTTTCTAGAGTCATGGCCTGTCATTTTTCTTTTAAACTAAACCCTATTCTTATGTGTAAGTGGTGCATGGACTGTTCACTGGGCTTGATGACTATTTTCTATTTTTGACACCGATGGGACGATGGATATTGGTGCATGTGTACTCTTTCTTTATCTTTTTTATGTGAAATGTTAACTGGCAAAAGTTTCTTGAGGAGGTCACAGCGAACGCCCACAGCCATTGGATCCAGATCTTGTGGATGACAATTTTTCTTAATCACTGACATTTTTTGCGCTAAATAAACACCCACAGTTTGCCCTACACCGGGGTTGGTTTGATCTTGAACCAATCGGCGAGAGAAATAGGAAAAACGGACCAACTGTTTACAAGATACCTAAAAAAATGATTTGAGTTTGTTGATTTTGTGAGAGCCGTTGGATTGTACACGAACAGTCTGATTTGAGTCTTAATCCTTAGATCAGATAACCGTTTATCTTCCTCCTCGGGTATCTCCTGCTCTGCTGATCAACGTCATCTCTGACTCCTTATAATCCAACCAGGGCAAAAAAACAACATGAAAAATGCCTTCTACTTGCACCTGTCAATCCACGGACTTGCATCCTCCTGTGATGCCGGGGCTAGCTGCATTGTCGGTTCTGGTTCAGCTTCACCAGCGTCCTTATAGCTTGCTCGCACTTGCCGCCCCTCCCCCCCACCCCCCACACTCGCCTTGGGGCTTCGCCCAAAATCAACTGACACAAATTGGTCTTTCGACTAACTTACAAATAGTTACTCTGAGAAAAAAAAAAGTTGCACACGTATGTGTGACTTCTCTAAAAAAAGATAAGTGCAACTCAACCCAGCAGTAGCACCGAGTACCCTAGGCCCACCTGAAATCGCTTACAAAGCACACACCTTTAGCCAGGCACGGCTGAGCGTGCCGCACCATTAGTACACTCCATTTGCGAGAATGTTACATGCAACATGGAACATGCGCCTTCATGGAGAACTTGGCATGGAGCACCCACTAATTAATGTATTACTGAAAGAAGGATCGGACCGTACCATTCGCTGATGAAAATCTCGACTTAGTCTACATTGAAACAACCAGAAAGCCATCGGCGGATCGAACGCATGAGCGGCGGAATGCCTTTGCTCTACAGCCGAACTTAGCAAATCAACCGCTAAACATCCACGAAGGCGACACAATCTTAGACAGTGTCGGATGGCCCTGCAAATGTTCTGTTGTACAAAATTAGAAATACATGCAAATCCATGCATGGATTAACTTGCATGTTTCACGCAAAGTTAGTCCGGGGTGAAAGTAGTCCTTGTAGAGCAGCCGTGCGCAATCGAACCTACCCAGGTCGAAAACTCTCCTCCCTTTGATTGAACCATAAAAGTGCAAAATGTGCTCCACTCCCTCTTCATTTCCTTCTGGATGCTGACCATCATCATCTCAGCATCTTCGCTGTTTGAATCCGACGGATCGAAGAACTCCTTTGAATTAATTCATCAAGCTCCTTGTCTTGATACTCCTCGTCCGAAGAACCCTCCGAATCCATCATTTTGCCTACAAAAGAATAAAAAAATTGCTTGGAAAATTTGTCGACCACACAGAGGGCAAGGTGTAATCCAAGAAGAGTTAGACGTACCACGGCGGCATCCGGTGCGGCGATAGTTTCCCGGCGGTGAGACTAGCGGGGAGGAGTTTTATGGTGGTGGTGGCGGCGCCGAGGGGTCGGGACAGCGGCGAAGCTAGGGGAGGGCCGATGTAGACGAGGGGGAAGAGAGGAGAGGAAAAGGACAAATCGTTCGGCTAGATCGAGGGGGTTGATGAAATTTATGGTGGGTCATGTATATTGGATCCAATGTGACGGGTATGCTCCAGCGAGTCCGAGTCTCCCCATATCCACCCTAGATATAGGCTGGATTAGGGGTGCCGGTCACCCCAAGCTTATAGGCCAGGTTTGGGAAGCCCTGCTGGGTCGCAATTTTCTAACCAATCACTGACCGAGCCATCCGCCCATATGTGTAGAAGGAATTTGAAGAGCTCGACTGTAGATGGGCAACGTCAACGAGGTGGAAACTAACTATCGGGCCTCTCCACCTATGGGTGCTCGTGCCCAACAAAATTAGGCCCTTCCTGGTGCTCCATGATGCACAGATCCTAAGGGTTTCACTTTGGCAAAAAGTTCATGTGGAAAAGCAATTAAAAAAGAGTGAGAGCATTATGGTGACCCTAGGAAGAAATGATGTACCATTGGTAAATCAATTCCTCCCTCGTGAAAACCTGGACTGGTTTAGTTACTTTACAACCCACTCAACGGGAAAATACAAACAAGCAAATATAAGAATGAGAACGACGCTACTCTCTTCATATGTCCTAGTGTTTCATATCAAAATCTTCAATCGAACTTCAAGTCGAGTAGCAAAAGAAGGACACCCAACCCTGGATGTTTCGATTGACATATGGCCCAAGCAACACCCTTTCATGACAAATACCTAGCTAAGCGCATGGATCTATGCAAAATGCCTACCAATCAATGCATGAAGGAGTATAGTTCTTAAACAATTGAATGAGAAAAGCTTAGCTACAAAAGCTAAGCATCTATGCATTGGGCAGATTAGTTGCTAAGGTTTTTAATACACTTAGGACCTCACATAAGCACCAACACATTGGGAGAGGCCTTAGGCCATGTATGGTGGGACCTGTTGCCGGCCCTTAGACTGTCCGGGTAGTATCATAAGTTAGTATCATGCAAATGATACTAGTGTATGATACTACCTCCGCAATGCATAGTATCTAGATTAGTATTTTAGATGACCATGTTTATTGTCATGCAAGACATATAGTAGTGCAGTAATTATTATGATACGCTATCATGATATGATGCTCAACCTTCTCTTTCTTCATTTAATTCTACATCACCTCATCAGAATTTTCTAGTTGACATGCATAATACTATCTATGATACTCCCGCTACAAGCAGCCTTAAGATGTCACCACCATGTGCCCTACTTGTGACGAGCTGGCAAGTAGCTTAATATGCACATGTCAGTCACATATTCTTTGGTGGTGACAAGTGGTGCATCACTTGCCATAATTAGAAAGACAGGGTGGGATTTTTTTTTCTCACATGCGAGAAATGGGTGGATTTATTAAAAGATTTGTCGATTGGATTTTACAAAAAATAAATAATCTTGAACCGTGCATCTAAATCACGAACAATTTTCATCATTGTGTTTCTCGCGTCGAGATTTTCAAAACTATATCCTATATTGATATATTTCGGCCAACTTTTTTTGTAGGAAATCTACACTTCAAGATTGTACTCCCATGCTTAAAAAATATACTAACATGTGCTTTCACTTTTATGAATCGTGGCTGTTTTCACACGATAAGCACAGTTGTGTGTTACGCGGAAGCACACATGAGCTTCATTAAAGAAGTACAATTGTGCTTCACCTTTTCTGGAAGCACAAAAGCAAACTGTGCTTACACGCGAAAGCACAACCATGCTTCACGTTTTTGGAAGCATAATCATGTCACACGAGAAGCACAGTTATGCTTCACACAGTGATCCCACACGAAATCACAACTGTTCTCTACACTTTTGATAGACAAAAAAAAAGGAAGAAACAGAAAAAGAGAATAATGAAAAAATAGAAATAAACAGAGAAAAAATTAAAACCCTTAAAATGCAATAAAATACTGTTCTGATGGTGAAGCGCCAGCGCGAGACATATGGCAACGCTGGGGCACCCCACGCTAGGAAGAGTGCCCTCACAGTGGGTATCCTCCAACAAGTTGCTCCCATGAGTCGCACGTGCTAATGTCCAATAGCCGTCGCCTCGATGGTGGCTCGGTCGCTTGACTTGGTTGCTCTAAAAAAAACTAGCAGCTGCTGGTTAAGAAAAAAATGTTTTCCAGTTTTTCTATAGGTAAAAATCGTATTAAAAAAATGTTCAAAAAAAATTCAAAAATTTGAAAAAGATTCATGGGTTAAACAATGAAAGCAGAAAAAATAGGTAAAAGTAAAATGAAAGGAAAAAAATGAAGATTACCCGACCGAGAAAACAAAAAATAGAAAGAAGAAAACTCGATCAAAAGCTTTCAGAAGCTTTCGAAAACAACAGGAATCTATGAAAACTATTGGACCAGTCAATTATAAACCGCTAGTCTAGAAGCGTGTGGACGCTTTATATGATTAACACAATAATTGCTGCGTCGCAAATCCTATGTGACGCTCACCGCTAGAATTGTCGACGCTTCGGATAGTGGTGAATTGTCGACGCTTTAGACAACTAATGGACATGCATTGCCCCACTAATCTTCACCAGAAGAATTTTGAGGATAACCTTTGCAGGGTACCCCTTAACTAGTGATTTCGCCTAAAAACTCAAACTGATCCTTTCTTTTTCTGTCTTCATGTGATTTTCCTTTTCAAGTTCCAGCAAAATATACTATCTGTTGCATATAATTATATCATTTCTTTTATATTTTCCCTTCCCCTGCCTTTTCTATATTTGTTATTATCATATTCCTTTTTCCCAGGGTTATTTAGGTATTGTTCTATTATGTTGTTTCAATATTTCTACATACACTTTGTCCATAAAGTAAATGGTGCCTGGGACAGTGCATATATTGTTGCAATACGATAACACATATGAAACTTATAAGCCACACTTTAATTTGATGGCTCATCAAGAAGAGCTTGCATCATGATCATCTTCATAGAAATATAATTAAGTTCATTTACATGTAAAAAAAAGCCAAACTAGATAAGTGAGTTACAAGATGGCTAAAGACCTAGAAGTTCTTCAATAAATGAAACTAGAATACAAGATGTAGATAACATTAACATAATATAGCCATGCAACCCATTAATCCGTCCATCTAAAATATAACACATAGTTTGATTCGTTGGAACAATCCTTGAGCAAAAAAAAAAAGATTCCCATTTTGAGAAAGATCAATATGACCTTCTATTTGGGCATTTGACAATATCACTATATGTCATTAATACAAAAGATAAATTGTCATACTAATTTGATTTTGAAAAGGTCTTTCAAAAGGTAGAATACAATGCCATCATATACATATTCATCACCTTGGGTTTGGACAAAATGTATAAGGTGTACTGTCTCACTTCTCTAAAGTGCGCCTACCTTTGTCATCCTTAATGGGGTGCTAAGAAAGAATATAAATCTGAAGAGGGGTTCGGTAAGGTGACCCATTTTCACCACTTATGTTTGTGCAAACCATAGAATTTCTCCAAATACTAATTAATGATGCTTGGTATAGTAGTCTTCTTCAGCTTAATGTTCAGCAACCATCAAATCTTGGCTATCCTATTTTGCAATATGATGATAATTACTTAACCATCATGTTAGCTAACACGGAACAGTTGGTCAATCTCAAAGATATTTTGCAGAGGTTATCTTATTCCATTGACCTAAGAGTCAACTTTAATAAAAAATAAATTGTGTTTGTTAATATCTCTTAAGAAATATGTAATGAGATTGATCAAGTACACAAATATAAACTAAAAGTATGTCGTTCAATTCCTTGGGACTAGCAATGGGTATAGCTAGTCCTATGACTGAGGATTTTATGTCCATTGCAGAAAGAGTGGGCATGAAACAACATGGTATATTTATGTTATTATATGGTGGAAGATTGGTTGTTCTAATTCAGTTATATCAGCTACATATACCCGCCTTTGCGATCTGCTATGTCCAACTCCCCTACACTATTGTTGGCCATTTTGAGAATTCAAGTAGATCTTTTCTACGGAATGGAAGGGACATTACTAAGCAAGGAAAGTGTCTGGTATAAATGGGAGTGTTGACAATCTGAGCTTAATGGGGTGCCAAGAAAGAATGTAAAATCTGAAGAGGGGTTCGGTAAGGTGACCCATTGTCACCACTTATGTTTGTGCTAATAGTAGAATTCCCCAAATTCTAATCAATGATGCTTGGGTAGTCTTCTTGAGCTCAATACCCCATCTAATCAATGCTTAGTATAGGAGTGTTGGATCTTAGCATTAATAACAAATCCCTTTATATTAAATATCTTTCCAAGTTCTTCAAGCGACAAGATAGGCCTTGGGCAAGGTCACCTGGAATGTATTTTTATGGTTCTATACCAAATGGCAATTCTAACAAGGCTTCATTCTGGTGGAAGGATTGTACCGCTCTTATTACTATATTAAAGGAGATAGCTCTATGCACAACTAAAGTAGGCTAGATGTTCTTCTCTAGGATGAAACATGGAATGAACAATGCTTAAATCTTAGGTTTCCCTAGCTACAATCCTTTTCTAACAACAAAAGGATATTAGTGATCAAAGCTAGGAGCAAAACATGCTTAATATTCATGACATCCCTTCCATCTACTACTATCTATTATGGAAACCCAACAATGCAATGAATTGAGTCAATATATAAAATGAAGAGGGAAACATAGTTCACTAGACCTTTCCATGGGGAGGTACCAAATATACAACTAAAAGGTTTATGAGGCTATCTTGGAGCTACGAAATGTCCCTACTCCATTTAAGTAGATTTGGAAACACATGTTGCCTAGCCTGAACACTAGAGATTCTATGGTAAGGGGGGAAGTATGTTGATGATCCAAGATGTGTGCTTTGCTCCGAAGGAGAAAACATGTTAATGGTACACTTATTTCTCTTGTGACTTCTCTTGCGTGCGTGCCATAGCTGTAAGCTTATTGCAGCTTGTAGTGTAGTAAATTCTGCCAATCAAAAAATGATTACATTATTTCCCAAACTAGCACGATGACTTGTGTTCATATTGTCATGTTCCTCCCTATAGCAGCAGAGTGATTAAACTGGCCCTGGCTTTAAAAAGCATGTGAATTGTTACGTTGAACCAACCTCCCCCCTTCGTCCTTTATTGATTTAATTAGATAAGAACAAATTGTAAGAAGACTTGCGAGTTTCAACTCGGTGAAAACAGAGTACAAAATGATATGCATATGTATGAAAATAGAAGGAAATATATTCATGTAATGCACTAGCTTAGCAAAATCATATGATTGCATCTTTAAAATGTTAAAATATGAGTTATGTAGAGTCAGAACCACGTACATGTGAAATTTGAGGGAGGATAAAATTATTTGTGGTCTTTAATTTAGTGTGACCTACATACTTCCATTACACTAAGTTGCTACAACACTTACATATTTTTATTAAATTTGTGTAACTTATTGTAGTACAATAAGCAATAACTTTCTCCCATCTCACAAATGATTATATATTTTTTTGTGCCAAAAAAAGAGGAACACATGTCGTGTCGATGTTATTCACGTCACTTCCAATAAGAACATAGTCATTTCACTGGCTACGAGACCACATGTGCTCTGATGAGTTACTGCATTAAACCAAACTTGCCCCTCCTATCCTTGTTCCCTCCTTCATAAAAGGTAGATATTCGAAGAGTTTATACAAACTGATCATGTGGAGACTGGACAAATACCTAGTGAGAGTTTTAACCTTCATGTGACAATGTTAGCATGACTATACATAATTGGTAGGCTTGAGAGGCATAGGGACATAGTGATGATCACCAGGCTCCACTGCATTTTCTGTGAGGAATGTTCCAGACTATTGGATCTGTTTTGAGCCGGCCTACTTGCACTGAAAAAGTACAAGGTAGTAATTGGGCCAATAGCTCCTGTGCGGCGTTTTTCATGCGAATTGGAAGGAGTGCGATGTAGTTCGAATGAATGGCTGTGATGCGACGTCTTCGAAGCCAACAATAGCTCCAATGTGACATGGCTCTGTTTAACCATGAAATGAAAAATACGAGGGGTTAGCGATTTGAGTTATGACACGCAGGACCCACCAGTTACTCGCATGCGGGTGGGACCCACAACTTATCCACACAAGCATGCCCGTGCTCATCAGCGTGCCCCGACCCGAGCCACCCACGAGCCCGAGCCAGCCCGCCCCCCTCCATTGCTTGCACTGCCCCTTTCCTTTCCCACCTTCTTCTTCCTCTGCTCCGGCAACGAAGCGCGCCGCCGGCGAGTGATGTCTAGCTCGACTTGACCACCGCCAATCATGGGCGCAATGCGGTCCAGTGTCGTTGACAAGATGCCCGATTGCCGCGCATGGAGCCTCTGAAGCGTTTGACTTGTGTGAGGGAAGAAAATGGCAACCGTGGGCGCGAGTTTGTGAAATGTTTGAGCAAGCCACAGCCGGGGCAGGTTAGATCTGTGTTCTTGACCAATCCTATGGTCTAATTTCTCCCGATTTCTTTCTTTTTTCCTCGAATTAGGGCGGTGGATCTGGGTGGTGGATCTAGGATTCATGCGCCGCCGGCCCCCTGTTTTTCAGGTTCTGAAGAAATGTGGGCATTTTGAGTGGCTCGATGACTATGTTGAAAGGTTGAAATTGGAGGGATCAACCCCAACCCAAGAGCTCAATTTTGGGGGGCGCTTGCCGTGGAACAAGCCCCCAATTTGGCGGATAGAGCCGATCCGATGATGCACAGCGCAGAACTAAAGTGTGAATTGAAGAAAATCGGCAAGCAACTAAAGCATCTGATCGATTTGAAGCAGCAAGCAAATATGATGGCTGGAGCATTTTATGGTTGTGTCATTGCTATGGGTTTATTTTACTTGATGTTCATCAATCGCTAGAATTTGTTAGAGTTTCAGTTAGTTAGTCACTAGTTTGAGGGTGCCCGATGGTTTGAGTTAGCTGAGGATCATTTGTTAGATGAATTTGAATTTGTGTGAAGCAAAACTTGCTTGAATTATTGTAATGATATTCTCAGGGGCCCTATTCAGTGTTCAAGCTCTGTTTCCTCTGTTTTTGTTCTTCAGTTAACAGAGTACACATCCAAATTCAGTTTCTAGTAAAGAAAAAACAAAACTGGGCTGCCGAATAGATGTTGGGCCATGAGAAAATGGGCCCTGAGAAAATAACCATGCCCAAATAGAGACCAGCCCACCCGCGTAAGGGCACCATCCCACCTCTAACTTCGGCAAATAAAATGTTAGTTGTTTTTACTTTGGCCTTTTTCTTGCACTAAGTTTCGTCTACGGTTCATTTTTTGATGCACTAAAACTAATGCATGTCTACGGTTCCATGAACTAAATGAGGTGCATGCGGGCCCGTTGCATGCTTGCATGAAGTGCCCGAAGTAAATTAGTTTGCATTTCCTAGTTGCACCTATGTCCATAGTGGGTTTGCATGGAGCTCCTAGTTGCATGTCCATGGTTTGGCCAATATTTTGAAGATGGTGTGTGTGGTGAGGGCGCCCGTGTGGTGATTGGGGTGTAGAAACCCGGGCCCGTGGAAACCCATAGCAATATATGAATAATAAGCAAAAACAACCCATAGCAATCCACAAATAATAGCACGAAACACACACAATATATAGTAGCATAACGATTATATAGAATCATAAAGATTGCAACCCATAGTTCCACGATAGCCTTACAACTCCATGATAGCCTTACAACTTAAAGTACTAATAAAACTTAATAATAGTAGCATAACGATTACAACTTAAAAACTAATACGATAGATCTCGCTAGATAGATAGGGGCACCAAGCGGGTTCTTGGGTTCTTCTCCTCCTCCTCCTTGGGGCCACCTCGCTCCTCCGGCGCCGCCCTTCCTCCCCGTTGTTGATGGGAGTGCGGGAGCGTGTGCATAACGCCGTTGTTGGGGAAGATGTCGTTGAAGTCGGTGTTGATATTGTAGGTTGTGAAAGCTATGAACTCACAACCAACCCAATATGCTCGCCCGAGGAGATGGAAAGAATCGAAAGGGTTAGTGAACGTGGCGAGGAGCCCAACCACAATGCCGTTGTGGTTGACCTCCTCAAGATGGTACATCAGAGGAGAGCCGCGGGGGAGGTGGCGGAAGCTGGCCCCAAGGAAGAACTCCGTTAACCCCCTTGCGCCCCTCCACCTCGAGATCGCCCAAACCCTAAGGGTTCTCTCTACATACACTCCGTCCGGGTAGAGCCTTTCCGGCACGGTTGGGGGGAAGCGGTAGGTGGGGTCGGTGTACTGCATGGTGGCGGGGTGGCTCGAGGGCTCGATCGGGTTTGATGGAGAAGAAGGAAGAAGGAGGGCAGAGGAGGCGGATGGGGTGTGGATGAGGAGGGAGAGGAAGACGATAGTGCCCGGCCTAAATAGCCCAAGTGCGACGTGGTTTCACCCTGTAGAATTAATGGGCGGGTGGCGTTTGGTGGCGCCCCATGAAAGTGTGTACACGGCGTGGGAAGCGGGCTGCGATCATACATGCCACGGTCGCGGGTCAAGGGGGACGGGCTCACGCACGCGTCTGTGCCGTCGTGGGTCAAGGGGACATGCCTGCCCCGGGTTCTCTGCGTGTGCCGCCCGTGCATTCATGCCGTAGCCCATTAATTTGCACGTCTTTCTAGGGCCTGGCTAGAGGGCAACGTTCGGTCGATGGGAGACGTGACAATAATGGACGCCTTCATTTGCCCATCTTGTAACGGGCAGCACGCCGTTTGAACTGCATCGATACCCACATCGATACCCCATGCCAGTACAGAGTCCTCAAGGAGGAGCATGCCATGTACATCACGCCATGCAGCGTTGGCTTTTTGGTTGTCTTCATCGGGCTGCTGCATTGCGGCCGGGTGCATGCTTTGATGCGACGATGCATTGGTTCTAATGGTAGTCATGCGACAGCTTACTGCGTCGATAGGGGTGGCGGAGCAGGGCTACGTCGAGGGCATGCATGCAATGCACGGGCGCAGTTCTGCGGGTGGGCATGCATGTTGCGGGTAGGCTCAGGCACGCATGCAATGATGGAAAGGGCACTGCGTAGGCTTGGTCCATGCACCGCGTCAACTCTTGACGCTGGATTCAAATGAACGGTCCTGATGCCCCAACGAGAGAGGCTGATCCAAACCCCACCGATTCAACCAATCAGCGCGTCTCATGCGGATCGATGCACATTGATTCAACCAATCAGCGCGTCTCATGCGGATCGATGCACACTGTAGCGAACCCTAGCGCCTGATGTCAACCGTCCACGCACAACAATCAACGACCCGGTAGTGTGCGGGGTTTTGAGAGGGGTTTTGAGGGGTTTTGAGGGGTTTTGGCTGATTAGGGTTGAGCATAACTAATTCAAAAAAAACAAAAATATATAAAACTTGCGCACATAGTCTTATTATGTCGTGTAGTAACGAGAAAAAAAATATAAATATGGTTTACATACATTTTTACGAAAATTCTTCACAAAATTGTCATTCCTCGAACAATGTAGTATGGAGTTCAAGGGAGAGAGTAGTGGGCACCCGAGAGAGTAGGTGGGGTTTTGAAAATGAAAAGTGTGAAAACCTCACCAAAACTTCATTTTGGATTGACTAAGAAAGATCTTAACTTACTTTTCTCATTTTCACGTTTTAAACTTGTTTTATATATAATTTTCTATTAAACCTTGTTTTCTCAAAAAAAAAGAAAATTAATTCAATAAATAGTGAGATTTTAGATTTACACTATATAGGTAGAATAGATGTGTAGAAAAATTATTTGGCTGGTTTAGACAAGGTGCCAAAAAAATTGCTTAAATATGAGGCCGTTTACCCTACCTTTGGAGGTCATTTGAGACACACTTTTCATGACTATGAGTTCAACTTACCAAAATGGCTCGGAATGATCAGCAAGCAAACATAATTTCAGTTGAGGTACTTTAGATAGCATTAAAACATCAATACCCCATCTCTAATTCAAATTTGAGCCCAAATTTGAATTTAAATTTGAATTTTATTTGGTTGGTTTAGACAAGGTACCAACAAACAAGTTCGAATAGAAATACGGGGATACATAGTGACTACCAGTACACATCAAGTTACAAATATTATTACATGCCCCAAATTTTCAGACTGTTCTCTGTTCTACCTCTTCCTACCACGTTGCATGCCCTTCTTCGCCTTAGCACTTCTTGTTTTTGGTTCTACTACACACACAAGTTCACTGATCATCTTGGTTTTCTTCACTGGTCTTTTCAACACCTCGCCAACACCCTCATGATCAGTGTCTTCAGTCTCAATGTTGACAACAGTTTCAGTTTCTTCGGTGTGTACCTCAACATGGGTTTCTTCAGTCTGAACCTCGACACGCTCAGGTTCAGTTTCAACCTCGAGAGCAGTTTCTTCAGTGTGTACCTCAACATGGGTTTCTTCAGTCTGAACCTCGACACGCTCAGGTTCAGTTTCAACCTCGAGACCAGTTTCTTCAGTCTGAATGTTGGCTGCAGCAGGATTTTCTTTAGTCTGCTCAGGCTCAGGCACACTTCTCTTCTTTCTACCGCCATTGGCTCTTGCTTTTTTGTTGGCCAACAATGTTCAACAACAAGGGGTTGACTTGCTCGCTTCCTCCTGGCCATTGGGAAAATGTTATACATATAGTAATTAGAAGTAATTAGAAAAAAGCACCAAATAAAAACACAGACAAGTAAACAAGAACATACTTTGGCTTATCAGGAGCGTAACGGCATTTGACAGATCCCACTCTGTGCCCAAGTTCCTGGCACAACTTGCATCTGTTTTTTGTTACCTTTTTGGGCCCTTTTTGGCTTTCCATCTTTCTTTCCCTTCTTACTACTCCCACCTTTCTCAAACCATACCTTGAATCTACTCTATTTAGGCATGCCAACCTTTCTTTTCGTCAAGGGAGGACACATGGAAAATTCAATGTCCACTTCAGGCCACTGAGACTGATCTGTAAGTGCTGGAATTGGAGTAGCATATGCAGCTTTGAATCTTGCTACCGAATAATATTCATGCAAATATGGGTACATGTTTATCTTCGGTTGGGATGCTAAGAAGAGAATGGCATGCTCACATGGTTTACCAGTGTGTTGCCACTCGAGGCAAGTGCAATCATGCAATTCAGTGTTAACAACATATCTCCTTCCAGTTTTGTTATCTCTAACTTCAGCACCCCAAGGTGAAGATTTTCAACAAACAAATGTGAAAGATTTCTGCTCCTATTGACCACCTGTTGTACCACTTCTGGAAGCTTATCACCTTGCGCACAATCACCTATCCTTCTTCTCAATTCCCACAACCGCATGAGCATGGTCCTGATTTGGTCAACCATGTCATGCACATGCAAATCTTTTAACTCCTTCACCTTGTTGTTGAAACTCTCTGCCAAATTGTTGTTGATGAGGTCACACTTGATGGCAGTGTTGAATGCTGACCTGTACCATAACAAAGAATGGTAGATGTTCAGACATGGACCAAACTCATCACATGCTGCCATTATCTTATCAAGATGATATTTGTGTGTCTGTCTAGTGTAAGATCTTGCTGCTAGCCACATGCGCCCAAATTCTTCTCCTCTAATTTTTTTGATCAAATTCATCCACAAATGACCGAAGCACTCCCTTTGCTCAGCATGTGGGAAAACATTTTTCACTGAATTTTCAAGCCCCTTACATGCATCTATGTGTATAGCCAAAGGTGACACTGGCCCTAGGCATCTTTTTAACTGGATCATGAACCATTTTCATGAAGCCTCTGTTTCTGACTGAAACAAGCCAACATCAATAGGAAACATCTAGTTGTGTCCATCTAGAGCATTTCATGCTGCCAACTGACCATTCCACTTGCCTGTCAAAAATGATGAGTCTATGCTCAAATATGGACGGCACCCTGCTTTGAACCCATCGATGCAAGGCTTCAAAGCCATAAAAAACTTGGAGAACTTGACTTCACACGAGGTGATACCTCTGTATCTATCTCCACAACACTGCCGGTGACCTCTTTTCCACCTCTGCTTTGAAGTTGTAAAGCATCCTAAATGTATTTGCCCAATCACCATATAATTTTTCATTGCCCTTTGTTTTGCCTTCCACACTTTGTGGTATATTTCAGTTTAATGGGGTACATCTTTTCCAAGTCTACTTTGAGTTTCTTGGCAGTAGTGTTTGGTGTTTTGGCTAAAATTGGGGTGATCTTTTCGCAACCCAAAGTTGTGATGTCATGGTTGATCTGTCTGTGAACTTGTAATACAAGTATGTTGATTGGGGATTTGGTTAACCACGCAAGTACTTCCATCGAGTTGCAGTCTAGCAGATATGTACCACTTGCAAGGCTTCACACTACCATCAAATCCTCTGCACCTCGCATAAAACTTCTTTCTATCAGTCCAAACAGTCTTGGCATCAAACTCATGTTTCACTTGCATAAGTCTTGAAACACATCCTAAACTCCTTCATGCTTGGGAACAACTTGCCTACTTCAATGACAGGGTTTTCTTTGTCATACACATGCACCACTCATCATCATGTGCATCATCTACTTAATCTGCAGCTTGTTCCATCAACTGTCCATCTACTTCTTCATCAAGATTAGCAGGCAAACTAGATTCACCCTCTCCTGCTTATCTCTGTCATCATTGGAATGCCAAAAGTTTGGCCATCTCAATGTCGAGCATTGGTGCAATGACCAAATCAGTAGGCTCATCTAATTCAACTACATTCCAATCAACAGTGATGTAGTTTCAGTTTCAGTTCGATCACCGTCCCTCTTGGCTATTCTGTAAGTTCAGTACACATGGGAATCAATGGTCTCTGTGTAGCCCAATCATCGTCTACCATCTGCGCAGCCAATTGTGATGGCACATATCCAACCTTCGAAAAAATGTTCAGATCAACGAGCTCAGCAAAAAAATTAGCCCGTTTGCTTGTCCAGCCGTTTTGCCGATCGATTTCTTCAACAATCTGTTCACCATCTTCTATTCTAACATACTCTCCTTTCCAATCATCAAACCGCAACAGTGATACTTCTTGCTCTGGACCACAAACAATATTCTCCCCAATTTTTTCCACCCATTTCTTCACTGCCGTCTCTCCCATGTTCTGTAGAACTTGCGGATCAATCTCTGTAAACTCAACATCCCATTTAACAATTGTGTCTCTCTCAATGTTCTGTATGCTACCATCAACTAATTTTGCCTTTGATGGAAAGAAATTGACTGTCAATTCAAAGGTCCGAGCGGCAGCATCCCCTCTGTTAGTGGCGGGCAGTGTGAGCCCGTGAGAAAGAGCAGACGAGGCCACCCCCTAATTGCATGCAAAATTGGATCGGAGAGAGGCGCATTACCTATTCGAAGTTGAATCTGGCGGCTCCATCTCAGTATGCCAACGGGCTCCCCTCACAACGTATCGATTCCGCAAGCGAAAACAGAGGAAACGAGCTGAGATCTACGGGCCTGAGAGAGGAACGGGAAGGCGACTAGGGTTTGAATTCACTCACCATTTTCTGAGGACGAAGGCTCCGCCGCTGTTGAGGACGAGGGCTCCACCGCCGCCACCGAGAACGCAAGATCCGCCGCCACCAGAGAAGAAGGGGGCCAGAGTGGCGGGCCCAGCACGGTCGGGCGGCAGGGCAAGATCAGCTGTTTTGAGGAACAATTAAGTTGGACCCACATGTCCTAACATAAACGGGCGGGCTTGGTTGACGATCAATTTAACCACATTTAACAGCCATGTCGTGCGTGGGCTATTTACCTGCTCAAATGTGTCGCACCACAGCCATTCGCTCGAACAATATTGCACTCTTGTCAATTCACCTTAAAAATATCGCACAGGAGCTATTGGCCCATAGTAATTTCCTGCGGTTAAGTCTGGAGACTTTACCGGCTATGCCTTTATTTATTTTCCAAGAGGGACTGCGGACTACCCTGATCACACAATTCAGATTCTGCGGAGGACCACCAGCTCATTTTCCTGGCTCCCTCTCATCCTCTCGCTCTGGCCCACGAGCACGCCTGGACACACCATTGGACATCTGGGGACGGACTACAAGGGGCAGCTTCAGAGCTGGAGATCAGACGGCTGTAGTGTGGTATATCCACGCACGTGTATGCATTCTAGCTTTTATTGAGCCCCCCTTGTTTTTGTTCTTGAGCCCACTATCTTATATTATGCGACGGAGGGAGTAGCTCCATGTTATTATTATTTTTGTTGAGGATGTTTGGTTGGCGTGATGATATTTAGATATATTAAAACTGAGCACTAATCCAGCCATCTCAGGGCATTAGCGTCCACAGCCGTCGGATCTAGAGTTTTCAGCGTTTTCGACCGTCCAACTAAAGTCCTCCACAGTACTTCCCGCGACTGGAGTGGGCAGCTACTCCGGCGACAAAATTGGGGGGCCGTGGTTAATTGGGCCATCTCGCACGAAGCCCTAATAAACATCACAAGGAGAAAAACATCAAACGCCACCCATCTCCCTTCGCCCGACGCCCTCCCCGTGCCGCCTCGCTTCCTTTGCGATCTAGAGATGTCCGTGGCGGCCGAGATCCCTCCCAGGCTCCCAGCCCTCTCGCGCTACCACTCCGTCCTGCAGAAAAGGTGGAATACATGGCGAGCATGAAGATCCTTAGCGGGTACGTCCGTTCCTGTCCCGCTTGTCCATCAATTTGGAAGCGACGAGGTGGATGTAGCAGCCAGGAAGCGTCGCCATCGCCTGACCTCAACGCGCCACCTGCAAGGTCTCCCTCCTTCCCACCTCCTCCTGACCCAACCCATCGTCTCGCTCGTCCTCCGGCCCTGACCCGGTTGTTGCCAATCTGATTAGCGATTGTGCAGATGCCCCGTGTACCAGTCGGTACTCAGAAGTATTCCCCGCGCCTCCTTCCCCTCAGGCTCTCATTGGATGATTTTAAATTGGGATCTGGTTAATCTGCAAGTATTTTTGTGCGAGGGAATCTGTGGGTAGTTGATTTGATGGTCTGGTTACACAGTAGCCTTGAAACAATCAGATTACAACGACGGGGGAGGCTCATGCCCAATGTATCTCCACTCCTCCACTGTGTCTGTTATTATTGCTGATTCAACACAGGATGGGTGCGGAAAAGCACTAGCGATTTTGGCCATTGGATCGGCTGTTTTAGGCGTTCCTTGCCATTACATGCCTTGGTCAATGCACGCATGGGCCGCGGATCATCTTTCGCTCCAGAATCGGCGACAGACTGGGCTGACGTCGTAAGGGCCACTATTCCCGTAGCAAAATCGGAACACTCTGGTTGATTCAGGTCCGTGGGTGGCGTTTGCGTCATCGCCATCACCGCTGCTTGCCTTCCATCTGCTCAGCCACCGCTGCCTTGTCCTCCACCACGTACTATAAAAAAGCCAAAGAGAAAATCGCCGACCTTTTTAATTTCTTCTCGTACTCCCATGATCAGCAGCGAAGATGAGCAGGCAACGGGTCCACATGGGTGAGGGGGTGTCGCTGATAGTCAGGGCGTGCCGGCTGGGATTCAGGAGCAGATTCTCGAGGCGACCCAACCGCTGGCCGCTGCGGTGCCTCATCGGCTGGGGCATCTGGTGACCTCGGTTGCAACACGACAGAGATGACCACGACAATTGCCTTGCTCCTGTTTCCGAGCGATGGATATGGCCCCTATGTGACTCTCAGCTTCACCATCAGCCAAAATCTGGATGCATATCCCATCTTTGAGCTTCCTGTACTCCTCGCCCCCTTGTAAGGTTTCATTGCGAGGTCCGGTTTTTTCAGAATTTAATTTGGTTCCTTGATCTCCTTTCCTAGGTTTTGCATTTGCCACCATGATTTCCTTCTCATAATTTTTTAGTAAGACCATCGCATCGATTGATTGGTCAAGAGGAGGCCAGCATCCAACAAGACATGGTGCTGCAAAATTAGCAAATCAGGTCAGTGTGTTGTACCTTCGGCTGTTCGTAGATTCATTCTTTGTTGAAATTATTCATCTCCTGATTCTGTTGCTTAGTTGTGATATATTTCCATACACGTGTTGTCTCTAGATATCTGGAACTGGAAACCTGTGATGAAATTGG
Organism: Aegilops longissima; assembly: GCA_021605205.1. Classification (NCBI taxonomy): domain Eukaryota; kingdom Viridiplantae; phylum Streptophyta; class Magnoliopsida; order Poales; family Poaceae; genus Aegilops; species Aegilops longissima. Next base: position 574,540,975 of record CM038681.1, read on the forward strand.
TTGCTCGAATGGTCAACCCCATTACCGAGTATCTTTTAGTCTTACTATACTGTTATATGCTAAGAAATTGTGATGCATATAGTACTTTACTATACTATGAATGGTCAAGTAGTTAATTAGGATCCCCCGCAAAAAAAAGTAGTTAATTAGGATAAAACCATGGCACCGGCTGGCTTGCTCAAAATATATTGGCAATTTTTTTACTTTTGATATCGGTTAGTTCTTTGCTGATTCACCTGTGCACTTACTTTTTAGGACTGATACATCTTCATATATGTATCAGAACCATACATCTATCTTGATCATCACTATGTTTATGTGGCTCTATATTGGTGTCTATGTTAGATATCACTTCAATGGCCTTGGCGATCCAAAACCCTTAGTTAATTAATCCAAACATTTGATACTATTTACGAGGTAGGAAATTTTTATGTGAGCGGGTTTATTTAGTACATGTACGTGTAATCCGTTTTCAACAAGTTTTTTGTACTTACATCACCTGTGAAGAGAGAGAAAAAAAGATATCTATCTTCACCGATAGTCCATGGTCCTTGAACGTATATACATAAATTCTTTGTGAAGAAATGAACAGAAGCTTATGCAACTTCTCTTAGTATGTAGCTTTTCTTTTATCATGTTTTACTTGCAGATGAATTTTTACAGCACTGAGCGCTGGATAACGATGATTATGGCTTATGAGCATTTCAAGTATACTGGTGTTCTGAAGGCTGTACTTGTAGCAACATCATGATGATCTTTTCTCACGCACCAAATATGTGATGATTGGTTGTCTTCTTTCCCATCAGTGTTGGATGCAGCGGTCGATTGTTATTTCCATTGAGCCGCTGCCTGGATTGTTACCGAGCTAACGAAGGATGTCCATGGAACTCACCGGTATCTGTGCCCATAGGGCTTCCATCCATATTGTGGAGTTGCAGACGGTAGAGAAAACATCTACTTCAGACTTCATTCCCTCTTGTGTTTAGGTTAGAGAGTTTTTTATTCTTGCAAAAATGACATGATCGAGACATCAATAGTAATGGATTTTGTCTTAGTGTGTTTGTGCTAAAAACGTGCTCTTATCAATTTAGTTAGCGTCCAGCAGAGGACATGTTTCTCAGGAAAGATGTACCATGTATGCAAAGCTAAAATCATAATATGAAGATTTTACTTCCATCCTCACAGTAATTATTGCATTCTGAAATCTTTCTCCCTGTAGATGGGTAAAAACTGCAATGACAACTGTGAGTCAATGATATCTCTTATGCATTCTTGCAATTCTCTGCAAATTATTGCTTAAGGTTACTATTCACTGAGTGAAAGCAGGTGTAGCTCCATCCTAGCTTTGTACTGTACAATATTAGTATCTTTTCGGTTTTTACTTGCTACTTCGTGAAACAACTTATTTCAGCCCATTTTAGAATTTTTCATAGTTGGTCTTATCTCTGTGTAGTTCAAAAAGTTCCTATCTCACTATCATAAAACACTAAAAATAGACGGGCGCAGCAACGCGCGCCATCAATGGTCTAGTATGGCTATATAATCTACTCTTGTATGACTAGATGGACGAGGACAATCGCGAACGACGAGTTACCAAAACTTCTGCTCATCTACGGACTAAAGAAAATGCAAGATTAGTCGTGGAAGTACTACGTAAATACATATAGTACATATGTGCGGTTCAAGCAGTTTATGTAGTGTCTGTAGCGGCAGTATTCTGCTTCTGGATTTGTAAGATGTTGCATCAGGACTTCGGGAGTACCACGCTTTCTCGAAAAAGCTTGGCCTGAATTGATGCATTATGAAAGACCGCATGATGCCATGTGCCTATAAAAGGCTCCTGCGATTTGCAGTAAAAATCAACTAGAACGTCGTCGTTGTATGCACGAACACCCACCGGCCAAGGAGCATGTCGTTGTTGACATATAGGGATGCGATGTTCTTGCATTAGCACATTTATTACTAAAGCAACACCCCGCAGAAATAAAGAAGTTGGAAACCCCGCACCTTTTCTTACTAAAGCAACATTGATTAGCTTATTTTTATCTATTTATTTTTTACGAGTTATTTTCATTTTCATTTATTTACATCCGCTTGCATCCCAATTGACAGGCGCCAAAACGACTCACTTCATTGGAGGGGGAGGGGGTGAGATCAACGTCCAACGAGATTGGAACCTTCTCTGCCACTGGTTCAACGGAGGTGGGCCAAATAAGCAATGGAGTAGCACTTTAAAGAAATAATAACTAATGTTTCAATCTTTTTTCCTTTTTTGAATGTTCACAAGACATGCATCTAGAATCTGTAAAAAGTTTGAATCAAAATTCAATATATAGATTGAGAAACACAAAAGACAAATTCAATATGAATAGTGTCACAAAAAGACTAAATTAATGATAACAATAGTCATGGACATTTTTATACTATAGTGTTACAACACAATAGATAACCATGACTATTGTTATCATTAATTTTTACTAGAAGATAATATAATATGCTCACCACCAACCATAAAAAATTACCGAACAGTTAATATATCACCATTTGATAAACATGTTTTCTTAGGCTTTATATCTTTCGCGTACTGGAGTTTCAACCTTCGGTACTCTTGTCGTATGCAATTGTCATGATATAGCCTAGTTTTGCAACATATTAGATGACTGGGTTATTATTTCGTTACAACTGGAAGATTATTATGCTCGTCACTCTCTACAATCCATCAAGCAAACATGTTCAATTTGGATTCAATTTGTTTCTTTTCTTTGAACACACTAATCCAATACTGTACTCCTCTGTTACACCATATGAGATAAGCACACCTATCTGTTGTATTGTACTAAAAGATAACTAAGCTGTGTTGGCACGGAAAATCGCCGCGCAACACCAAGATAATTGTCGTGCTTTCGTGACGACGAATGATTGCTTTACGAGCAAAGCAACAAAGGTTTCCTCGCTTTCGTGGAGGAGAGACGACCGTTTTACAGCGCAAAACGGCAAAGATCAACCAAACCCTAAGGCTAGTAGGGCTCGGCAAGAAGTAGCGATAGAAAATAGACGTACGTGAAAAAGTAATGTTTGTATTGATAGATCGATTGTTGTTTTTCTCAATCGGCCATGGCCTTTTTATTAAGGCACGCGGGGACTTGGCGTATACAGAAGTACTTGTCGTACAAGTATAGAACTCCAAAATTAAACCGATCAGGATCTGACTCGGTTACCATGTATACTACTCTTTGCCTTATATGAATACATAAAATATTCCGGCCACGTCGCAATCACAACCCAAGTTATACACATATGTATAAATACCTTTGAGCCTACAAGGAAAATAATAAAATACTCCGGCAAGGTCGCTAATCACACCGGCTAATAATGATTGATCATTCATCTTGTATTGTTGCATCTTCTCATACGTGACTCCATAGCTCATGCAAGAACCCTTCATCTTAGCAACCACAGTTTAGCCCAGCGTACGAGAATTTGTCCAAGTAGCCGCTAATCCTTGCAAAATCACATATATTTGTCCTGAGTAAATAGCTTTAGTGCACCTGATCTTCTGATGTATCATCTGCACTGGACTATGACCACGCCTGCATTTTGAATTAAACAACAACGGTAGATATATGTATGAACGAATAATCCGACCATATTCATTTAAATTAATTTGGCCGATCATACAAACTATTAACCAAATTACACCATGAACACATGCCCCCTATTTTTGGTATAATTGTATTCACCAAAAACACTATCACATTTCCATAGGAAGGCTTCGATAACTTCACCCGCCATATAATTTGTTTAAGGGTGATGTCCAAATAGCACATCGGCCAATTTCCTCTTTAGAGATATATTTAAATAATATGTCAGCCAAATTTTCTTAGGGCGATATTTGGAATAATATATCGGCCACATTATCTCAAGCCTCCTTTGACATGCTAGGATAGTAACTTTTTGAATATTTTCCATTGGGAGATTTTGGCAACTTCTCCACAACACGCTTCTCCATCCATGTCATCTTCGACACCATTGGTTTTTGTCGATCGAACAAGCGATTCTTCTCGGCTATCTCTTCTTTCATTCTAAATGCTCGTAGTCGCTGGACACGCTGTTTCTTAGTATGTGTGAGTCCCATGGGACAACACCGAGTTCCTGGTTTAGTCCCTATTGCAGCTGAAATAATTTTGCTGCCCCCCGAGTCTCTCGGCCTATACTATCGTACTGTTGTTCTGGGAGCAAATATTTTGTTGTTGGCCGAAGAAATCATCCATTGATCATATGTACTCGTAGTTCCATATTGTCCACTGCCTCCAGTGAATATATCAGCGCATTGAAAGTGCTAGTTATCGACTAGAGGGGGGGTGAATAGGCGATTTTTAGGAAAGTCTTCAAAACACGAATGTTTCAAAGACAAACAATAGAAATGACCTAATTGATATGCAGCGGAAGATAAACTACAACAAGCAAGCCATAGTCAAGTATGCAATAATGTGAACGGACAAGACTAATAGCAGCTATGTAGTAAGGATCAGGATGGGAGATAGTATGAAGCCAAAAACGATAGTAGTCAAGCAATGAAGTCAAACAGATAAGACATATAAGCAATGACTTCACGAAGACAAACTCAGGGTAAAGGAGGGAAGGGATAGAACCAGTCACTTGTTGAAGACACAAGATTTGTTGGACCAGTTCGATTCTTTGTGACAATCTGTACATCTGGTTAGGGAGGCTGAGATTCAACTCGAGAAGACCGCGTCTTCACCTTATTCCCTTGAGCTAAGGACACACATTCCTCGCCCAATCACTCTGGTAAGTCTTCAAGGTAGACTTCTGAACCTTCACAGACGACGTTCACCGGCAATCCACAATGACTCTTGGATGCTCAGAACGCGACGCCTAACTAGCTGGACGATTCACAGTCCTCAAGTGTAATAAGTCTTCAGGTCACACAGACAGGAAAACTTCAGTGATGCCTAACACTCTTTGGCTATGGGTGTTTGGGCTTTGTCCTCGCAAGGATTTCTCTCTCTCAAAGGCTTCGAGGTGGGTTGCTCTCAAACGACAAAAGCCGTGCACTAACTCTGAGCAGCCACCAATTTATGTTGTAGGGGGTGGGCTATTTATAGCCACTAGGCAACCCGACCAGTTATGTCCGAAATGACCCTAGGTCACTAAGGAACTAACACGTGTTCCAACGGTCAGATTTCAAACACACACGGCAACTTTACTTGGGCTACAAGCAAAGCTGACTCATCCAGCTCTGGACAAGTTTTGCTCTCATTGTCTTCCCTCGAAGACATAGGATTTGGGTTGAGCATCACTTCAGTCATTCTGACTATGATCACTTCGACCCCACTTAACAGTACGGTGGTTCGTACGACTCAACAAAGAAGAAAAGGAAACAACAAAACGACACAGTCTTCGCGCTCCATAGTCTTCACTCAATGTCTTCTCATGTCATAGTCTTCAATGTGAATATCTTCACATACCACCATTGTCGTTAATGTCTTCATATATTTTTAGGGGTCGTCTCCGGTAGGTAAACCGAATCAATGAGGGACACTACCTGCGTTATCCTGCAATTCTCACAAACGCATTAGTCCCTCAACCACATTTGTCGTCAATACTCCAAAACCAACTAGGGGTGGCACTAGATGCACTTACAATCTCCCCCTTTTTGGTGATTGATGACAAACTGGTTGAAGTTTTCAACGGGATAAAATATGTGAAATTGTAAAGGATAGGAATTGTCTTCATAAGTGGCAAAGGCTCCCCAAAGATGTGCATATAAGTAGTTTGCTTTTGGAATGCAAATGCACATGGCAGGTTGTACTTGTGGAGATCCTCTTCAACTTATGAAGATAATCCATCATGCATGAAATGATATAGCTAAGAGAATGACATGCATAATGAAAAATGGACGTCTGCATAATGATCTAGGTGCGGAAGTTATCGCCGCACATGCGGAATTTATCATCGCACTGAGTAAAGCAAATAAGTAGCGATTTACCATCAAGTTTAAGTGTTACAACTCAAAGAACCAAATGTATCAAAAGCGAGAGTTGTAAACACTAGGCAAAATATAGTGCAACCGCCCTTATGAACCGGCTTGAAGACTATCAAACTCATATGCTTCTCCCCTTTTGTCGATGGGACCAAAAGGTTTGAAGACATAGAGCACCTACTCGTCCTCTTGAAGTAGATGATGCAGCAGGGTTGTCGTTGTTGGTTGGCGGTGCGAGCGAGCTTAGTGCGATGTCGATTAAATGCGTAGTAGGGGCGGTGAAGTAGCATCATCTTCATCATCGATCACTCTGGCATTGGCGATTGCCGTGGAGGAAGAATAGTCGAGTCTTCAAGTGATGGAGTTAAATCGTGGGACTGCATTCCGTGGAGGAGTGGAGTCAAACTTGAAGCGTTCGGTGAAGCCATCGTCTTGAAGATCTGCTTGACCTTGAGCGGGTCAAACTCTTCCATGATCGCCGACAGGTCTCGTGAGTGACAAAAGCATTCTTGGTGGCAAGGTTTTGAATGCGATTGACGTCCACCAAGAGGCTTTGCATTTGACGCTTGAGCCAGGAGTGATGCTTATCTTGCTTTTGATGCAGCGCCACAAGAAGTTCTCGATCATTGAGGACTCTAGGCGCTTAGAGGCCTTTGGCCAATTGTGCTCTCGATGGCTTCAGTCCGTGCGATGAGGCGAGCGTGTGTTCCCAGCCGGAGGATAGACACGAGATATTGCTGGGATGCCTTCCATGGGTTGAGAGAAGCTATGGTGATCTGCATTCTGAAGACTTAGTGGCGTTTTGGCAGGCTCAGGGTATATGGCTTCAACAGACATATCAACCTCTGCTAGAAAGATCAGATGATTGTGAGCAAAGGGTTGATAGTTGATAGCAGAGTGCATCTTGATGAGGCGCATGACCCATGGAGCATAAAACTTCAGACCAAACAGATCAGATCCAGACGCAGCCAGTTGTCGAATGAAGAATTCTTGCGTGTTGAAGCTGATGCCATTGAGGATGTAGAAGACCAATGTCTTCATTGCTCCTTCAAGCTTTGCAGACGATGAATGCCCTTTGATAGGCCATAGAGTTTGCCTGATGATGTGATATATTGTGCGAGGCAGATACTCAAGGTCATCAACAAAGAAGTGCTGAGGGTATTCAGCGTCATGTGGCGATGGCTTCATCATGCTCGACATCGACTCATGTCGGGTTACGGCTTATGAAATATGCTCTCAAGGCATCGCAGATGGAGTTGACATCCAGTTCAAACAGCTCTCCGGGAGTGGGTAGGCCTGTGAGCTCAATGATATCAAGAGCTTTGGCTTCATGATGAACATTTCCTGTCATCCACTCGAGAACCCATGTCTTCGTATATCTGTTGTAGTCGCGGATGTGGAGGGTAGCATAGAATTGAAGCACAAGTTCTTCATTCCGGTGCTCTTTATGCATGAATGAAACCAAGCAGACCTGCATCATGAAAGCAATCAAGTGCTTCTTCTAAGCACGGCAGTCCGGCAATGGCTTCGATGTCGAGCGCATATGAGGAAAATCGCGCCTTGATCATACGAACACAGGAGTAATAGCTTGCTGCGGATAGCTCGAAGCGGTCGGATGATATCCTTGGCCTTGTGTAGGGTTCTTTGCCTTTGTCAAAGAAAGTATTGTGGGCTTTGAAGCCATTTGCATTGAAAGAACCTGTTGAGGTGGCGGTGCACGGAAACCTTGGCAGTCTTGGCCCGGCTTACGGACCGGAGGCCTATGCGCAATATGATAGTCGAACCGAGGACCCGAGGCATGAGGCGGAGGGACGAGCGGGCCATCTTCTCGTGACTAGCTCGCCATAGTTGTATGCTTGCTCGATTGTGTAGGGCCTTGGTGGCGGAACTAGAGCGATGGCGACAATCGAGGCTTGTGCTGCTCGGCCAGATGCTTGGGAGCGATGGCCTCATTGGCTTGGCACATTTCCTTGGTGGCCGGGGCGGTTGGTTCAGGCTCCACATTGGCTTCAGCCATGACCACGTCATTGGCTTCATTGGTGTTGGAGGTGGCAGCCTCAATGTTTTCAACCTCCACTTGAGGAGCTGGAGGGTCGGGCACTGGCACGTTGATATCGGGGATAACTTCTTCAATTACTGGGGGTGTAGGGACACGTTCTTCTTCTTCTTGGGTGTCTGTGGCTGATGCAGCCGGATTGTCTTCAGCAGCTTTAGCTTCAGACTTAGAGACATTCCCAGTTGGAGTGGCTTCTGAAAACACTTGTCGTGCAACAGGTTGGTGGTGCACTTCTCCTTCTGGAACGCTCGAAAGAGGTACTTGAGGCCTTTGACCTTTGCGAAGCCTGCGAAATGCTGGCGACGCCTTTGGAGATGGGGTTGCCTGGGCCTCAAAGTCTTCCTCTTCTTCTTGCTGTTGTTGTTGTGGAGTGACTTGTTGTTGGGGAGTACTAGGGGAGTCTGTTTGTTGCGGGCGATCAGCCCATGAAGCATCCTGAGCAATTGACGTCAGAGGATGACCAATGCTGATGAGTTCGCTGTTCGTACGAACAGGCGATGATACCACATTGTACTCAATTTGAGGAAGAACTTCATCATCTTCAACATTGTCATGGTGACCAATGTCTTCAGCAGTGATGGGATCAACTGCTGGAATCTCTTCAGCTTCAGGAGCCTCTGTGGAAGCAGGCTCATGAACAGTCATGCGAAGTTCCTGGGTTGCAGACGTGGGACGAACCACAGAAATGGGTTCAACAACCAAGGGCTCTGTGGGAGCAGCCCGATTCTTCTTGGTCTTAAGCTTCTTCTTGGAGGGAGCAGCATCAGAGGCGTCAGGATTTTTCCTTTTTCTGGCTTTAGCCTCGGCAGCCCTCGTCTTCTTCTGTTCAGAAGCGGTTGACCGGACCTTTGGCTTCGAGCCAGTCATGCTGCTTGGGAAGACTATGCGGGGTTCTTCCTGCCTTGAAGGTGCAGCTTGGTCAGTTGAAGACTTCTTTTTCTTTGCAGCCATCCTGGGGTCGATGCCAGGACGGCCAAGAGCCTTGCGCTTCTCAGCTTCATTGTAGGAAAGCACACACTTGTCAGTCAGAGCCTTCATGCGCTCACGAGAGCCTCTGGCTTCTTCACGCTTCTTGACAAAGGCTTCCTTGAGGTCGTGCAGCATGACCTTGAAGTTTTTGACGTCTTGCACGCTGAGTGCAGCCATATGCTTCTTGAACTGAGCCTTCTCATAGTCAATCTTGTGCTTCAGTTCAACAATCCACTGAGCAAGAGCTAGCTCAGAAGCAATGGCTCCATTGAAGGAGACGCTGAGGCCAATAGGAAGTTGCAGATCTTCAAAGCTGATGTTTGGTGTGTCAAACCACTCATCAATGAAGTGATGGATGATTGCCACATCAAAGAGAGGCAAGTTGTTGAAGATTTCTGCTTCTTCTTTGCTCTTGATAAGTTGCTCAAGAGAATCATCTGCAAGATCGTCATCACTTGACAGATCAATGTGCTCTTCACGCAGAATGGCAGCAGGGGTCAGTGTCAGTTCAGTGTTCTTGACAATTTTCTTTCTCTTCTCCGTCTTCTTGGAGATACGGGATTGGTCTTCAGACTGTGCACTGGCTTCAGGAGGTGCAGTGGCCATTGGCTTCACACGTGAAGCTTTTGGAGGAGCAGCTGACTTTGGAGCCTTGACTTTCTTAAGCTTCTGCGGCTTTGCAGCAGGAGCAGGAGCTGGAGCTGGGGCTTCATCAGACTCAGCATCGTCATCAGAGTGATCCACTTTGGCACCTTGGACCAGGATGTAGGTGATGAGGCCATCAAGGTTTGAAAAGGGACCGATGACATTGGGTTCAGCATCACGTGAGCCGTCAGCCCACGGGAGCGAGAGGGACCAGGGTTGAAGTCTAATCCCAATGACTTCTTGTTTTCCTTTGCGAGGCCTTTGCGTGCGGAAGTTGCGCTTGAAGAGATTATCGTCACGACACCAGAGCAAAGACGTTGGGTCGGCATTCTCTGTCTGAGGTCCACGGACCATACAAGGATAAAAACCTTGTGCAATAGCTTCAGCCATGGTATTGGGTGGAAGGCCTCAAAAAAGAATATCACCCCAAGGGCTTCTGATAGCATTCTTCTCGGCATATTCCTGTGTGACGAAATTGTACTTGAACCACTGTTCAGCCCAATATCGACGAATCCATTGGATTCGCGTCTTGCGCTGATTGTAATTCTCTTCGGGATCTGTCTTGTACAGCTCTACGAGGTCATCAGGCAGATCTTTTGAGGTTCCCTCACGTCGTTGTTTGCCGCCCTTCCTGACTGATTTATCAGCAGCCATGAGTTTCAAACTGAATGGCTTCATGTTCAAAGGCTTCAAGGGCTTGCGTTTGCTTTGATGACAGAACGGCGGCGGGAGAGTTAGTTTGATGCGTAAGAATTCTGAAACGAATCTAGACTATGAGAACCAAGGGATTCTCCACGGACATGTACTGTGACAGATTAGAATGCGAGGAAGGGAAGAGGTCATATGCATTCTCGTAAGATTTTGAAGATAAATAGGTTTGAAGACATTGACCTCATGATGAGAAGACATTCACTTATCTGCGAGAGTTGGTTCGGATGTGTACGAATCCGTGAAGAAGTACAAGTGAGGAATCTAACTAGTTGTGAAGCTTAAGTGAATATACTAGGCGATCGAGATGCGACAGAATAGATCTAACATAGTATGGGCAGAAACCAATTTTGGCAAGTAGGATGAATCTTGAAGATCAAAAAGATGGTAAAAATAGAGTTATATTTACCGCTTCGAAGAACTGCTAGACGGGAGGAAAGGAGGCCGAGCAGTTCAATCCACCGTGCCCTAACTTGGCCACGGAGGACACCTACGGCGGCGGCGGAGATGAAGATGTTCGCGGCCGGTGTGAAGACGACGTCGGAGAGGTCGCGGCAGCTAAGCGCTTCGTTGCCGGCGACGTCGAGAGCTAGCGGTGGCGCTAGGGTTTTGACGAGGTGGAGAGGTGGAAGAAGATTTTCTTTACCGCAGGGGACAGGTATTTATAACGAGGTGTGCGGCGTGCGCAATTCGCAGTGCCTGGCGGTTCACATCCGAGGGCACGTGGCAAGCATGCAACATGCTCTGAGTTGTCCCACGTTCCCACGCTCGCCAGGTTTGTCGGATGGTCGTTCCGGCTTCTCCGGAATTCAACAGTAAGGATGAATCATTTAAAACAGACTTAAAGTTTGTCTCTGTGTTTTCTGCTTACAAGGACGCAGAGAAGACATTCGACAGTTTCAATAGAATGCATATGATTTGGACAGATAGAGTTTGAGATAGAAAGCATAGAGAGATTAGGGTCCGATCACATTCACTTAGTTCAAAAGATTCAACTTGAAGACATAGCTATAAGTGAATGCTGTAGAGGACAGAACAATATATATATCAGACAGCAACCAAATCAACATAGTGAAGAAAATCATGAAGATAAGTTGAAGTTGAAGACAAATTGAATGCGAAGATATTGAGAAATAACGCCATGAGTGAAACACTTCAAACAAAGAAATTTGGTGGTGGCGTTACCCACCGTATAGGAAGTATTAGAGCCAGACACGGCGCACAATTATCGTGGCGCTCCGAAGTCAAATTCCACGTTAATGTATTCACACTCAGAATGTAAGTCTTCATTGATTGAAGATATACGTTACTTCGTGTGTTGCACATCTAAGTCATCAACATGCATAAGTGTTAGGATGTGTGCTTGATCACATGACATTTGAGGATTCCAAGATATTTAGCTCACATCGTAACTTGCAAAACCTTTGCTCATCCAAGGGCTTTGTGAAGATATCGCGATTGCTCTTGATGTTGGCGTGAATGATGTCAATATCTTTCTTCATGACATGATCCACGAGAAAATGATGGCGAATTCAATGTGCTTTGTCTTGAGTGCTGGACTGGATTGTTGGCAATCTTGATGGCACTTTCGTTGTCGCAGAAGAGAGGTACTTGTGTCAGATTGATGCCATAGTCCTTGAGAGTTTGCTTCATCCATAGAAGCTGAGCACAGAAAGATCCAGCAGCAATGTATTCAGATTCAGCAGTTGAGAGTGATACACAGTTCTGCTTCTTTGAAGACCAACAGACGAGTGATCGTCCCAGAAAGTGACATGTGCCTGATGTAGACTTGCGATCCACCTTTTCACCAGCATAATCAGCATCCAAAAATCCAACCAAATCAAATTTTGACCCCTTTGGATACCATAATCCGAGTGTTGGGGTGTGAGCCAAATATCAAAGAATTCACTTCACAGCTAAGTGATGCGATTACTTTGGTGCCGCTTGGAATCGAGCACACATGCAAACACTAAGCATAATATCTGGCCTAGATGCACATAGTTAAAGTAAGGAACCAATCATGGAGCGGTATACCTTTTGATCGAATTCTTTACCATTGTCGTCGGGACCCAAGTGGTGTTTGGCTGGCATTGGCGTCGTGTATCCTTTGCACTCTTGCATTCCAAACTTCTTCAGACAATCTTGGAGGTATTTTTCTTGAGATATAAAGATGCCATTTCTTTCTTGTGAATTTGAAGACCAAGGAAGAACTTGAGCTCTCCCATCATGGACATCTGATATTGTTCTTGCATCATGTATCCAAATTCATCACTATACTTCGGTTGGTGCAGCGAAGATAATGTCATCCACATATATTTGGCATACAAACAGTTCACCATCATATGTCTTCGTGAAGAGTGTGGGATCAAGGGATCCAGGTTTGAAGCCTTTGCTCTTCAGGAAGTCTTTGATTGTATCATACCAGGCGCGAGGAGCTTGTTTGAGGCCATACAGCGCTTTATTTAGCTTGTACACCATATCAGGATGTTTTGGGTCTTCAAAGCCAGGTGGTTGAGCGACATATACTTCTTCTTCAATCTTGCCGTTGAGAAATGCACTCTTCACATCCATTTGATAGAGGAAGATGTTGTGGTGGTTAGCATAGGCTAGTAGTATGTGAATGGCTTCAAGCCTAGCTACAGGAGAAAATGTTTCACCGAAGTCAATTCCTTCAACTTGAGTATATCCTTAAGCCACAAGCCGTGCTTTGTTTCTGATGACTTGACCATGCTCATCTTGCTTGTTTCGATATATCCATTTGGTGCCAATAATGTTATGCTTGCGAGGGTCAGGGCGCTTGACAAGTTCCCAAACATTATTCAGCTTGAACTGTTGAAGTTCTTCTTGCATAGCTTGAATCCATTCTGGTTCCATAAAAGCTTCAGCAACTTTCTTGGGTTCTGATATTGACACAAATGAAAAATGCCCACAGAAATTTGCTAGCTGTGTTGCTCTTGAGCGAGTAAGCGGACCAGGTGCATTGATGCTACCGATTATCTTCTCAATCTGTACTTCATTTGCAATTCGAGGATGAACTGGACGAAGACTTTGCTCATGCTGATCATTGTCATCATTGGGAGGATTGTCTTAAGGCTGAGCATTGTCTTGAGTTGGTTAGGTGCAGAAATGATAAGTTCCTCTTGAGTTGTGCTTCATTTGGCATAATTTCACGGTTCCCATCAGCTTGATAGATTCGCTGGTGGAGCTTCCTCTAGTGTACTTGGCAGGAACTCTCTTTGTGAACCATTGGTTTCATCAAATCGCACATCTACAGATTTGACGATTTTGTAGAGATAGAGATTGAAGACTACTGTAAGAGTGTGAGTCCTTTCCGTAATCGAGCATGAAGCCTTCGTGAGCTTTGGGTTCAAATTTTGACTTGTGATGGGGATCCTTGATCCAGCACTTAGCCCCAAATACTCTGAAGTAGCTGACATTTGGCTTCTTGCCGATGGAGAGCTCATAGGATGTTTTGTTCGAAACTTATGGATATAAACACGGTTGATGGCGTGACAAGCTGTATCAATGGCTTCAGGCCAGAACTTTCTTGGTGTCTTGTACTCGTCGAGCATTGTTCGAGCCATCTCAATGAGGGTTCTATTCTTGCGCTCCATGATGCCATTTTGCTGAGGTGTGTATGGAGCCGAGAACTCATGAGTGATTCCCATGGTATCCAGATAAAGATCAAGACCGGTGTTCTTGAATTCAGTGCCCTTATCACTTCTGATATGCTTGATCTTGATGCCATAATTGTTCATTGCTCGATAGGTGAAGCGTCTGAAGACATCTTGCACTTCAGTCTTGTAGAGAATTATGTGCACCCATGTGTATCTTGAGTAGTCATCAACAATGACGAAGCCATAGAGACAAGCAATTGTTGTGAGGGTAGAGTAATGAGTAGGGCCAAACAAATCCATGTGTAACAGCTCGAAGGGTTGAGATGTCGTCATGATTGTCTTGAGGGTGCTTTGCCTAGTCATCTTTCCACTTCGCAGCACCACACAAATGATCCTTCTTGAACTTGACACCTTGATGCCTATGACATGCTTCTTCTTGGCGAGTGTGTGTAAGTTCCTCATGTCAAGATGCCCCACCTTCGATGCGAGCCAGGATTCAAGCTTTTGCAAGAAGACATACGCAAGCTGTGGACCTGCCGAGAAATCTACCATGTATAGATCATCTTTCCTATACCCTTCAAAGACTAGAGACTTGTCGATTCCATTAGTACAAGGCAGCGATATTTTCCGAATATCACAATCATGCTCAAGTCACAAAGCATTGAGACAGACATCAAGTTGAAACCAAGGGATTCAACAAGCATCACTTTATCCATGTGTTGATCCTTTGAGATTGCAACTCTACCTAGACCCAATACCTTGCTTTTACCAATTAATCAAGAAATGTGATGTGACTCTTGTCCGATGGGCGTAAGGTTGAGTCCATGAGAAGACTTGATCACCGATCATATGATTAGTGCATCCACTGTCCATAATCCATTACGGCGCATGAGGTGTCATACCCTACAGTACAGTTAGGGGGATAGGCTTCACCAAGAGCATTGTGAAGCATAAACATTTGACAAGCTAGTGGATTATTGAAGCTTAAATCAAGATTAGGACTGATAGGATGAATGGCAAACGATTCAGGAACAAAATACATAGTGAGACCATTTGGGCATTTGATCTTGTGCCCTACAAGATGTTTTAGGTCCCCAGCAATAGCATCAAACGCCTTTGATTTTTGGCTGGAGACCCTTTCCTGCAAAAGAGAGTTAATTCTTCTTAACCACCCACATCTTCAGGGGTGGCTTAGAAGCAATGAGTCTAAGTGCAGCATCTGAGAATTTCGGCTTTGGAGCCCTAGCAAATAGGTAGAAAAGTTCTTAGTGTTGGGGAACGTAGTAATTTGACAAAATTTCCTACGCACACGCAAGACCATGGTGATGGCATAGCAAAGAGAGGGAGAGTGTCGTCCACGTGCCCTCGTGAACCGAAAGCGAGCGTTATAACAACGCTGTTGATGTAGTAAATGCGTCTTCACGATCCGACCGATCCAAGCACCGAGCGTCGGCACCTCCGAGTTCTGCACGTTCAGCTCGATGGCGATCCCGGACTCCGATCCAGCAAAGTGTCGGGGATGAGTTCCGTCAACCGACGGCGTGGTAGCGATGATGGTGCTCCACCGGCGCAGGGCTTCGCCTAAGCTCCGTGACGATATGACTTCTCCGGCGCGGGGCTTCGCCTAAGCTCATGACGATATGACCGAAGTGGAATATGGTGGAGGGGGCACCGCTGCGGCTAAGGAACGATCCGTTGATATAGATCAACTTGTGTGTTGGGGTGCCCCCTGCCCCGTATATAAAGGAGCAAGGGGTGCGGCCAGCCCTAGGGGCGTGCTGGAGGAGTCCTACTCCCACCGAGTAGGACTCCCCCCTTCCTAGTTGGAATAGGATTGGGGAGGGGAAGAGGGAAGGCGCGCCCCCTCTCCTTGTCCTATTCGGACTAGAGGGGAGGGCGCGGCCTGCCCTGGCCGGCCCTTCCTCTTCTCCCTATGGCCCATCAAGGCCCATTGACCCCGGGGTTCCGTAACCCCGGTGTTCGGAACTTCCTGTTTTCATCCGGAACCTTCCAAGTCAAACATAGGCTTCCAATATATCAATCTTTATGTCTCGACCATTTGAGACTCCTCGTCATGTCCGTGATCACATCCGGGACTCGAACAACCTTCGGTACATCAATACTTATAAACTCATAATGAACTGTCATCGAAGCGTTAAGCGTGCGGACCCTACGGGTTCGAGAACTATGTGGACATGACCTAGAACCATTCTCGGTCAATAACCAATAGCGGAACCTGGATGCCCATATTGGTTCCTACATATTCTCTGAAGATCTTTATCGGTCAAACCGCATAACGACATCGTTGTTCCCTTTGTCATCGGTATGTTACTTACCCGAGATTCGATCGTCGGTATCAATACCTAGTTCAATCTCGTTACAGGTAAGTCTCTTTACTCGTTCGTAATACATCATCTCACAACTAACTCATTAGTTGCAATGCTTGCAAGGCTTATGTGATGTGTATTACCGAGAAGGCCCAGAGATACCTCTCCGACAATCGGAGTGACAAAACCTAATCTCGAAATCGCCAACCCAACAAGTACCTTTGGAGACACCTGTAGTACTCCTTTATAATCACCCGATTCGTTGTGGCGTTTGGTAGTACCAAAGTGTTCCTCCGGTAAGCAGGAGTTGCATAATCTCATAGTTACAGGAACATGTATAGGTCATGAAGAAAGCAATAGCAATATACTAAGCGATCAAGTGCTAAGCTAACGGAATGGGTCATGTCAATCACATCATTCTCCTAATGATGTGATCCCATTAATCAAATGACAACACATGTCTATGGTTAGGAAACATAACCATCTTGATTAATGAGCTAGTCTAGTAGAGGCATACTAGTGACTATCTGTTTGTCTATGTATTCACACATGTATTATGTTTCGGTTAATACAATTCTAGCATGAATAATAAACATTTATCATGATATAAGGAAATAAATAATAACTTTATTATTGTCTCTAGGGCATATTTCCTTGAGTCTCCCACTTGCACTAGAGTCAATAATCTAGATTACACAAAATGATTCTAACACCCATGGAGTCTTGGTGCTGATCATGTTTTGCTCGTGGAAGAGGCTTAGTCAGCGGTCTGCAACATTCAGATCCGTATGTATTTTGCAAATCTCTATGTCTCCCACTTGGACTTGGTCCCGAATGGAATTGAAGCGTCTCTTTATATGCTTGGTCCTCTTGTGAAATCTGGATTCCTTTGCCAAGGCAATTGCACCATATTGTCACGAAAGATCTTCATCGGTCCCGATGCACTAGGTATGACACCTAGATCGGAAATGAACTCTTTCATCCAGACTCCTTCATTTGCTGCTTCCGAAGCAGCTATGTACTCCGCTTCACATGTAGATCCCGCCACGGCGCTTTGTTTAGAACTGCACCAACCGACAGCTCCACCGTTTAATAAAAACACGTATCCGGTTTGCGATTTAGAATCGTCCGGATCGGTGTCAAAGCTTACATCGGCGTAACCATTTACGACTAGCTCTTTGTCACCTCCATATCGAGAAACATATCCTTAGTCCTTTTCGGTATTTCAGGATGTTCTTGACCGCTGTCGATGATCCACTCTGGATTACTTTGGTACCTTCCTGCCAAGCTTACAGCTAAGCATCGTCAGTCTGGTACACAGCATTGCATACATGATAGAGCCTATGGCTGAAGCATAGGAACATCTTTCATTTTCTCTCTATCTTCTGCTGTGGTCGGGCATTGAGTCGACTCAATCTTACACCTTATGTCTGGTAAAAACCTTTCTTTGCACGATCCATTTTGAACTTCTTCAAAACTTTATCAAGGTATGTGCTTTGTGAAAGTCCAATTAAGCGTCTTGATCTATCTCTATAGATCTTGATGCCCAATATGTAAGCAGCTTCACGAGGTCTTTCATTGAAAAACTTTTATTCAAGTATCCTTTTATGCTATCCAGAAATTCTATATCATTTCCAATCAATAATATGTCGTCCACATATAATATCGAAATGCTCTGAGCTCCCACTCACTTTCTTGTAAATACAGGCTTCTCCAAAAGTCTCATATAAAACCATATCTTTGATCACACTATCAAAGCATTTATTCTAACTCGAGAGGCTTGCACGGACCATAAATTGATCGCTGGAGCTTGCACACTTTGTTAGCATCCTTTGGATCAACAAAACCTTCTGGTTGCATCATATACAACTCTTCTTCTAGAAATCCATTCAAGAATGCAGTTTTACATCCATTTGCCAAATTTCATAATCATAAAATGCGGCAATTGCTAACATGATTCGGACATACTTAAGCATCGCTACGGGTGAGAAAGTCTCATCGTAGTCAACCCCTTGAACTTGTCGAAAACCTTTTGCAACAAGTCGAGCTTTATAGACAGCTTACATTACCATCGGCGTCGGTCTTCTTCTTAAAGATCCATTTATTCTCAATGGCTTGCCGACCATCGGGCAAGTCAACCAAAGTCCATACTTTGTTTTCATACATGGATCCCATCTCAGATTTCATGGCTTCCAGCCATTTCATGAATCTGGGCTCACCATCGCTTCTTCATAGTTTGTAGGTTCGCCATGGTCAAGTAACATGACTTCGAGAATAGGATTACCGTACCACTCACAGTGCGTATTTTACTCTGGTTGACCTCTGAGCTCAAGTAGCAACTTGATCTGAAGTTTCATGATCAACATCATTAGTTTCCTCACTAATTGGTGTAGTTGTCACAGAACCATTTCTTGTGGTGAACTACCTTCCAATAAGGGAGCAGATATCTGATTATCTCATCAAGTTCTACTTTCCTCCCACTCACTTCTTTGAGAGAAACTCTTTCTCTAGAAAGGATCCGAATTTAGCAACGAAAATCTTGCCTTCAGATCTGTTATAGAAGGTGTACCCAACTGTCTCCTTTGGGTATCCTATGAAGACACATTTCTCCGATTTGGGTTCGAGCTTATTTGGTGAAGTTTCTTCACATAAGCATCACAGCCCCAAACTTTAAGAAACGACAACTTTGGTTTCTTGCCAAACCACAGTTCATACGGTGTCGTCTCAACGGACTTAGATGGTGCCCTATTTAACGTGAATGCGGCCGTCTCTAAAGCATATCCCCAAAATGATAGCGGTAAATCAATAAGAGACATCATAGATCGCACCATATCAAGTAAAAATACGATTCTGACGTTCGGACACACCATTTCTCTGTGGTGTTCCGGGTGGCGTGAGTTGCGAAACTATTCCACATTGTTTCAAATGTAAACCAAACTCATAACTCAAATATTCTCCTCCACGATCTGATCGTAGAAACTTTATTTTCTTGTTACGATGATTTTCCACTTCACTCTGAAATTCTTTGAACTTTTCAAATGTTTCAGATTTGTGTTTCATTAAGTAGATATACCCATATCTGCTCAAATCATCTTTGAAGGTGAGAAAATAACGATACCCGCCGCGTGCCTCAACATTCATTGGACCACATGAAGGAAATATGCCCTAGAGGCAATAATAAAGTTATTATTTATTTCCTTATATCATGATAAATGTTTATTATTCATGCTAGAATTGTATTAACCGGAAACATAATACATGTGTGAATACATAGACAAACAGAGTGTCACTAGTATGCCTCTACTTGACTAGCTTGTTAATCAAAGATGGTTAAGTTTCCTAAACCATAGACAAAGGAGTTGTCATTTGATTAACGGGGTCACATCATTGGTTGAATGATCTGATTGACATGACCCATTCCATTAGCTTAGCACCGATCGTTTAGTATGTTGCTATTGCTTTTATCCATGACTTATACATGTTCCTATAACTATGAGATTATGCAACTCACGTTTACGGAGGAACACTTTGGGTACTACCAAGCGTCTAACGTAATCGGGTGATTATAAAGGAGTACTACAGGTGTCTCCAAAGGCAGATGTTGGGTTGGCATATTTCGAGATTAGGATTTGTCACTCCGATTGTCGGAGAGGTATCTCTGGCCCTCTCGGTAATGCACATCACTATAAGCCTTGCAAGCAATGTAGCTAATGAGTTAGTTATGGAATGATGCATTACGGACGAGTAAAGAGACTTGCGATGAACGAGATTGAACTAGGTATTGGATACCGACGATCGAATCTCGGGCAAGTAACATACCGATGACAAAGGAACAACGTATGTTGTTATGCGGTCTCGACCGATAAAGATCTTCGTAGAATATGTAGGAACCAATATGGGCATCCAGGTCCGCTATTGGTTATTGACGGAGATGTGTCTCGGTCATGTCTACATAGTTCTCGAACCCGTAGGGTCCGCACGCTTAACGGATGCGATGACAGTTTTATTATGAGTTTATGAGTTTTGATGTACCTAAGGAGTTGGAGTCCCGGATGAGATCGGGGACATGACGAGGAGTCTCGAAATGGTCGAGGCGTAAAGATCGATATATTGGACGACTATATTCGAGTTCGGAAAGGTTCCGAGTGATTCGGTATTTTTGGGAGTACCGGAGAGTTATGGGAATTCGTATTGGGCCTCTTTGGGCCATACGAGAAAGGAGAGAAAGGGCCAAAGAGTGGCGCACCCTCCCTTGGACTAGTCCGAATTGGACTAGGGAGGCGCGACCCTTCCTTCCTTCTCCTTCTCTCTTCCCTTTCCTTCTCTCCTACTCCTACTACATGGAAGGGTTCCTAGTTGGACTAGGAAAAAGGGGAATCCTACTCCCGGTGGGAGTAGGACTCCCCTAGGGCGCGCCATAGAGAGGGCCGGCCCTCCCCTCCTCCTCTCCTTTATATACGGGGGCAGGGGCACCCCATGAACACACAAGTTGATCCTTGAGATCGTTCCTTAGCCGTGTGCGGTGCCCCCCTCCACCATATTCCACCTCGGTCAAATTGTAGCAGTGCTTAGGCGAAGCCCTGCGTCGGTAAAACATCAAGATCGTCACCACGCCGTCGTCTTGTGGAACTCTCTCCCGGAGCTTTGCTGGATCGGAGTCCGAGGAGCGTCACCGAGCTGAACGTGTGCCAAGAACTCGGAGGTGCCGGAGTAACGGCGCTGGGATCGGTTGGATCGCGAGGAGAACGTACGACTACTTCCTCTACGTTGTGATCGCTTCGCTTCGGTCTCACGAGTGCGTGAGACAACACTCTCCCTCTCGTTGCTATGCATTACCATGATCTTGCGTGTGCGTAGGAAATTTTTGAAATTACTCGTTACCCAACAGTGGTATCGAGCCTAGGTTTTTATGGTTTGATGTTTTGCACGAGTAGAACACAAGTGAGTTGTGGGTGATACAAGTCATACTGCCTACCAGCATGTCATACTTTGGTTCAGCGGTATTGTGAGATGAAGCGGCCGGACCGACATTACGCGTGCGCTTCGCGAGACTGGTTTCACCGTTCACGAGCACTTTCGTGCTTAAAGGTGGCTGGCGGTGTCTGTCTCTCTCACTTTAGTTGAACTGAGTGTGGCTCGCCCGGTCCTTGAGAAGGTTAAACGGAGTCTATTTGACGAAATATCGTTGTGGTTTTGATGCGTAGGTGAGATTGGTTCTTGCTTAAGCCCGTAGCAGCCACGTAAAATTTGCAACAACAAAGTAGAGGGCGTCTAACTTGTTTTTGCAGGGCATGTTGTGATGTGATATGGTCAAGACATGATGCTATATTTTATTGTATGAGATGATCATGTTTTGTAACCGAAGTTATCGACAATCGGCTGGAGCCATATGGTTGTCGCTTTATTGTATGAAATGCAAGCGCCTGTAATTGCTTTACTTTATCACTAAGCGGTAGCGATAGTCGTAGAAGCAATAGATGGCGTAACGACAACGATGCTACGATGGAGATCAAGGTGTCGCGCCGGTGGCGGTGGTGATCTCGGCGGTGCTTGGAGATGGAGATCACAAGCACAAGATGATGATGGCCATATCATATCACTTATATTGATTGCATGTGATGTTTATCTTTTATGCATCTTATTTTGCTTTGATTGACGGTAGCATTTTAAGATGATCTCTCACTAAAATTATCAAGTAGTGTTCTCCCTGAGTATGCACCGTTGCCAAAGTTAAATCGTGCGAGACACCACGTGATGATCGGGTGTGATAAGCTCTACGTCCATCTACAACGGGTGCAAGCCAGTTTTGCACACGCAGAATACTCAGGTTATACTTGACGAGCCTAGCATATGCAGATATGGCCTCGGAACACGGAGACCGAAAGGTCGAGCGTGAATCATATAGTAGATATGATCAACATAGTGATGTTCACCATTGAAAACTACTCCATCTCACGTGATGATCGGTTATGGTTTAGTTGATTTGGATCACGTGATCACTTAGATGACTAGAGAGATGTCTGTCTAAGTGGGAGTTCTTAAGTAATATGATTAATTGAACTTAAATTTATCATGAACTTAGTCCTGGTAGTATTTTGCAAATTATGTTGTAGATCAATAGCTCGCGTTGTTGCTTTCATATGTTTATTTTGATATGTTCCTAGAAAATTATGTTGAAAAATGTTAGTAGCAATGATGCGGATTGGATCCGTGATATGAGGTTTATCCTCATTGCTGCCTGAAGAATTATGTCCTTAATGCACGCTAGGTGACAGACCTATTGCAGGAGCGGATGCGGGCGTTATGAGCGTTTGGCTAGCTCAATATGATGACTACTTGATAGTTTAGTGCACCATACTTAACAGCTTAGAATCGGGACTTCAAAGGCGTTTTGAGCGTCATGGACCATATGAGATGTTCCAGGAATTGAAGTTAATATTTCAAGCAAATACCGAGTTGAGAGATATGAAGTCTCCAACAAGTTCTATAGCTAAAGGATGGAGGAGAATCGCTCAACTAGTGAGCAAGTGCTCAGATTATGCAGGTACTACAATCGCTTGAATCAAGTGGGAGTTAATCTTCCGGATAAGATAGTGATTGATAGAATTCTCTTGTCACCATCACCAAGTTAGTAGAACTTCGTGATGAAATATAGTATGCAAAGGATAACAAAACGATTCCCGAGCTCTTCGTGATGTTGAAATCAACGAAGGTAGAAATCAAGAAAGAGCATCAAGTGTTGATGATTGACAAGACCACTAGTTTCAAGAGAATGGCATAGGGAAAGAAAGGGAACTTCAAGTAGAATGACAAGCAAGTTGTCACTCCCTGAAGAAGCCCAAAGCTGAACCTAAAGCCTGAAACCGAGTGCTTCTCTGCAAAGGAAATGGTCCTTTGAGTGGAACTACTCCAAATATTTGGTGGATAAGAAGGATGGCAAAGTGAACAAGGGTATATTTGATATACAGGTTATTGATGTGTGCTTTACTAGTGTTTATAGTAGCCCCAGTATTTGATACTTGTTCGGTTGCTAAGATTAGTAACTTCGAAGCAGGAGTTCTGAATAAACAAAGACTAGTTGAAGGGGAAGTGACGATGAGTGTTGGAAGTAGTTCCAAGATTGATATGATCATCATCGCACACTCCCTATACTTTCGGGATTAGTGTTAAACCTAAATAAATGTTATTTGGCGTTTGCATTGAGCATGAATATGATTTGATCATGTTTATTGCAATACAGTTATTCATTTAAAATCAGAGAATAATTGTTGTTCTGTTTAAATGAATAAAACCTTCAATGGTCATACACCCAATGAAAATAGTTTGTTGGATCTCGATCGTAGTGATACACATATTCATAATATTGATGCCAAAAGATGCAAAGTTAATAATGATAGTGCAACTTATTTGTGGCACTTGCCGTTTGGGTCATATCGGTGTAAAGAGCATGAAGAAACTCCATCTTGATGGGTTTTGGAATCACTTGATTATGAATCATTTGATGCTTGCGAACCGTGCCTTTTGGGCAAGATGACTAAAACTCCGTTCTCGGAACAATGGAACAAGCTCTTGACTTATTGGAAATAATACATACCGATGTATGCGATTCAATGAGTGTTGATGCTCGTGGCAAGTATCGTTATTTTCTGACCTTCACAAGATAATTTGAGCAGATATGGGTATGTCTACTTGATGAAACATAAGTCTGAAATAATTGAAAAGTTCAAAGAATTTCAGAGTGAAGTGGAAAATCATCGTAACAAGAAAATAAAGTTTCTGCGATCTGATCGTGGAGATAAATATTTGAGTTCTGAGTTTGGTCTTCATTTGAAACAATGTGAAATAGTTTCACAAATTCATGCCACCGAACACCACATCATAATGGTGTGTCCGAGCGTCATAACCATACTTTATTGGATATAGTACAATCTATGATGTTTCTTACCGATTTACCAATATCGTTTTGGGATCATGCATTAGAGACAGCTGCATTCACATTAAATAGGGCACCATCTAAATCCGTTGAGACGACACTATATGAACTGTGGTTTAGCAAGAAACCAAAGTTGTCGTTTCTTAAAGTTTGGGGCTGCGATGCTTATGTGAAAAAGTTTCATCTGATAAGCTCAAAGCCAAATCGAGAAGTGCGTCTTCATAGAATACCCAAAGGAAATTGTTGGTTATACCTTCTATCACAGATCCGAAGGCAAGACATTTGTTGCTAAGAATGGATCCTTTCTAGAAGGAGTTTCTCTCGAAAGAAGTGAGTGGGAGGAAAGTGGAGCTTGATAAGGTAATTTGTACCTTCTCCTGAATTGGAAAGTATTTCATCACGAAATCAGTTCGATGATTCCTACACCAATTAGTGAGGAAGCTAATGATGATGATCATGAAACTTCAGATCAAGTTACTACAAAACCTCGTGGTCTTCCAAAGTACAGTCCGCACTGAGTGATGCGGTAATCCTATTCGGAAGTCATGTTACTAGACCATGATGAACCTCGAACTATGAGGAAGCGTTGATGAGCCCAGATTCCAGCGAAATGGTTTGAGACCATGAAATCTGAGATGGGATCCATGTATGAGAACAAAGTGTGGACTTTGATGGAGTTGCCCGATGATCGGCAAGCCATATTATATAAATGGATCTTCAAGAGGAAGACGGACACTGATAGTAGTGTTACTATCTACAAAGCTCGACTTGTCACAAAAGGGTTTTTCGACAAGTTCAAGGTGTTGACTACAATGAGATTTTCTCAACTGTAGCGATACTTAAGTCTGTCCGAATCATGTTAGCAATTGCCACATTCTATGAAATCTGGCAAATGGATGTAAAAACTACATTCTTTAATGGATTTATTAAAGAAGAGTTGTATATGATGCAACCAGAAGGTTTTGTCAATCCTAAAGGAGCTAACAAAATGTGCAAGCTCCAACGATCCATCTATGGACTGGTGCAAGCATCTCGGAGTTGGAATAAACGCTTTGATAGTGTGATCAAAGCATATGGTTTTATACAGACTTTTGGAAGAAGCCTGTATTTACAAGAAAGTGAGTGGGAGCACTACATCATTTCTGATAAGTATATGTGAATGACATTTTATTGATCGGAGATAATGTAGAATTATTCTGCAAAGCATAAAGGAGTATTTGAATGGAGTTTTTCAAAGAAGGACCTCGGTGAAGCTGCTTACATATTGAGCATCAAGATCTATAGAGATAGATCAAAACGCTTGATAAGTTTTTTCAATAAGTACATACCTTGACAAGATTTTGAAGTAGTTCAAAATGGAACAGTCAAAGAAAGAGTTCTTGCCTGTGTTACAAGGTGTGAAATTGAGTAAGACTCAAAACCCGACCACGGCAGAAGATAGAATGAGAATGAAAGTCATTCCCTATGCCTTGGCCATAGGTTCTATAAAGTATGACATGCTGTGTACCAGATCTATTGTATACCCTACACTGAGTTTGGCAAGGGAATACAATAGTGATCTAGGAGTAGATCACTGGACAGCGGTCAAAATTATCCTTAGTAGAATAAGGATATATTTCTCGATTATGGAAGTGGAAAAGGTTAAATAAGTAAAGGGTTACGTCAATGCAAGTTTTGACACTGATCTGGATGATTCTAAGTCTCGATCTAGATACATATTGAAAGTGAGAGCAATTAGCTAGAGTAGCTCCGTGCGAGCATTGTAGACATAGAAATTTGCAAAATACTTACGGCTCACGAATGTGATGTACCCGTTGACTAAAATTATCTCACAAGCAAAACATGACCACACCTTAGTACTCTTTGGGTGTTAATCACATAGCGATGTGAACTAGATTACTGAATCTAGTAAACCCTTTGGGTCTTGGTCACATGGCGATGTGAACTATGGGTGTTAATCACATGATGATGTGAACTATCGATGTTAATCACATGGTGATGTGATCTAGATTATTGACTCTAGTGCAAGTGGGAGACTGAAGGAAATATGCCCTAGAGGCAATAATAAAGTTATTATTTATTTCCTTATATCATGATAAATGTTTATTATTCATGCTAGAATTGTATTAACGGAAACATAATACATGTGTGAATACATAGACAAACAGAGTGTCACTAGTATGCCTCTACTTGACTAGCTTGTTAATCAAAGATGGTTAAGTTTCCTAAACCATAGACAAAGGAGTTGTCATTTGATTAACGGGGTCACATCATTGGTTGAATGATCTGATTGACATGACCCATTCCATTAGCTTAGCACCCGATCGTTTAGTATGTTGCTATTGCTTTTATCCATGACTTATACATGTTCCTATAACTATGAGATTATGTAACTCACGTTTACCGGAGGAACACTTTGGGTACTACCAAACGTCACAACGCAACTGGGTGATTATAAAGGAGTACTACAGGTGTCTCCAAAGGCAGATGTTGGGTTGGCATATTTCGAGATTAGGATTTGTCACTCCGATTGTCGGAGAGGTATCTCTGGGCCCTCTCGGTAATGCACATCACTATAAGCCTTGCAAGCAATGTAGCTAATGAGTTAGTTACGGAATGATGCATTACGAAACGAGTAAAGAGACTTGCCAGTAACGAGATTGAACTAGGTATTGGATACCGATGATTTAATCTCGGGCAAGTAACATACCGATGACAAAGGGAACAACGTATGTTGTTATGCGGTCTGACCGATAAAGATCTTCGTAGAATATGTAGGAACCAATATGGGCATCCAGGTCCGCTATTGGTTATTGACCGAGATGTGTCTCGGTCATGTCTACATAGTTCTCGAACCCGTAGGGTCCGCACGCTTAACGTTACGATGACAGTTTTATTATGAGTTTATGAGTTTTGATGTACCGAAGGAGTTCGAGTCCCGGATGAGATCGGGGACATGACGAGGAGTCTCGAAATGGTCGAGGCGTAAAGATCGATATATTGGACGACTATATTCGGAGTTCGGAAAGGTTCCGAGTGATTGGGTATTTTTGGGAGTACCGAGAGTTACGGGAATTCGTATTGGGCCTCTTTGGGCCATACGAGAAAGGAGAGAAAGGGCCAAAGAGTGGCGCACCCTCCTTGGACTAGTCCGAATTGGACTAGGGAGGCGCGCCTTCCTTCCTTCTCCTTCTCTCTTCCCTTTCCTTCTCTCCTACTCCTACTACATGGAAGGGTTCCTAGTTGGACTAGGAAAAGGGAATCCTACTCCCGTGGGAGTAGGACTCCCCTAGGGCGCCATAGAGAGGGCCGCCCTCCCTCCTCCTCTCCTTTATATCTGGGGCAGGGGCACCCCATGAACACACAAGTTGATCCTTGAGATCGTTCCTTAGCCGTGTCGGTGCCCCCTCCACCATATTCCACCTCGGTCAAATTGTAGCAGTGCTTAGGCGAAGCCCCGCGTCGGTAAAACATCAAGATCGTCCTGCCGCCGTCGTCTTGTGGAACTCTCTCCCCGGAGCTTTGCTGGATCGGAGTCCGAGGCGTCACCGAGCTGAGCGTGTGCCAAGAACTCGGAGGTGCGAGTGCTTGGCGCTGGGATCGGTTGGATCGCGAGGAGAACGTCGACTACTTCCTCTACGTTGTGATCGCTTCGCTTCGGTCTCACGAGGGTACGTAGACAACACTCTCCCCTCTCGTTGCTATGCATCACCATGATCTTGCGTGTGCGTAGGAATTTTTTTGAAATTACTACGTTACCCAACACCACAAACATCAGTATGTATGATTTCCAACAAATCAGTTGTTCGCTCCATAGTTCCGGAGAACGGCGTTTTAGTCATCTTGCCCATGAGGCACGGTTCGCAAGTACCAAGTGATTCATAATCAAGTGATTCCAGAAGCCCATTAGTATGGAGTTTCTTCATGCGTTTTACACCGATATGACCCAAACGGCAGTGCCATAAATAAGTTGCATTATCATTATCAACTCTGCATCTTTTGGTTTCAACACTATGAATATGTGTATTACTACTATCGAGATTCAATAAAAATAGACCACTCTTCAAGGGTGCATGACCATAAAAGATATTATTCATATAAATAGAACAACCATTATTCTCTGTCTTAAATGAATAACCGTCTCGCATCAAACAAGATCCAGATATAATGTTCATGCTTAACGTTGGCACCAAATAACAATTATTTAGGTCTAAAACTAATCCCGATGGTAGATGTAGAGGTAGCGTGCCGACCGCGATCACATCGACTTTGGAACCATTTCCCACGCGCATCGTCACCTCGTCCTTAGCCAATCTTCGCTTAATCCGTAGTTCTGTTTGAGTTGCAAATATTAGCAATGAACCAGTATCAAATACCAGTGTACTCTGCGAGTATTAGTAAGGTACACATCAATAACATGTATATCACATATACCTTTGATCACCTTGCCATCCTTCTTATCCGCCAAATACTTAGGGCAGTTCCGCTTCCGAGGTCGGTTGCTTGCAGTAAAAACACTCGCCAGGCTTAGGTCCAGACTTGGGTTTCTTCTCTTGAGCAGCAACTTTCTTGCTGTTCTTTTGAAGTTCCTTCTTCTTTCCTTTGCCCTTTTCTTGAAACTAGTGGTCTTGTTGACCATCAACACTTGATGCTCTTTCTTGATTTCTACCTCCGCTGCTTTTAGCATTGCGAAGAGCTCGGGAATTGTTTTGGTCATCCCTTGCATATTATAGTTCATCACGAAGCTCTTGTAGCTTGGTGGCGTGATTGGAGAATTCATCAATGACACTATCATCCGGAAGAGTAACTCCCAGTTGAATCAAGTGATTATTATACCCGGACATTTTGAGTATATGTTCACCGATGAACTATTCTCCTCCATCTTGCAGCTATAGAACTTATTGGAGACTTCATATCTCTCAATCCGGGCATTTGCTTGAAATATTAACTTCAACTCCTGGAACATCTCATATGCTCCATGACGTTCAAAACGTCGTTGAAGACCCGTTCTAAGCCGTAAAGCATGGCACACTGAACTATCGAGTAGTCATCAGCTTTGCTCGCGAGACGTTCACAACTTCGGCGTTGCTCTGCAGCAGGCCTGGCACCCAGCGGTGCTTCGGGGCGTAATTCTTTTGTGCAGCAATGAGGATAATCCTCAAATTACGGACCCAGTCCGTGTAATTGCTACCATCATCTTTCAACTTTGCTTTCTCAAGGAACGCATTAAAATTCAACGGAACAACAGACGAGCCATCTATCTACAAGAAACATAGACAAGCAAAAATACTATCAGGTACTAAGTTCATGATAAATTTAAGTTTAATTAATCATATTAAAAACCCCCCACTTAGACAGACATCTGTCTAGTCATCTAAGTGATTACGTGATCCAAATCAACTAAACCATGTCCGATCATCACGTGAGATGGAGTAGTTTCAATGGTGAACATCACTATGTTGATCATATCTACTATATGATTCACGTTCGACCTTTCGGTCTCCGTGTTCCGAGGCCATATCTGTTATATGCTAGGCTCGTCAAGTTCAACCTGAGTATTCCGCGTGTGCAACTGTTTTGCACCCGTTGTATTTGAACGTAGAGCCTATCACACCCGATCATCACGTGGTGTCTCAGCACGAAGAACTTTCGCAACGGTGCATACTCAGGGGAGAACACTTCTTGATAATTTTAGTGAGAGATCATCTTATAATGCTACCGTCAATCAAAGAAGATAAGATGCATAAAGGATAAACATCACATGCAATCAAAATAAGTGATATGATATGGTCATCATCACCGAAGCACCGTCATGATCACCATCGTCACCGGCGCGACACCTTGATCTCCATCATAGCATCGTTGTCGTCTCGCCAACTATTGCTTCTACGACTATCGCTACTGCTTAGTGATAAAGTAAAGCAATTACATGGCTTTGCATTTCATACAATAAAGCGACAACCATATGGCTCCTGCCGATTGCCGATAACTTCGGTTACAAAACATGATCATCTCATACAATAAAATATAGCATCACGTCTTGACCACATCACATCACAACATGCCCTGCAAAAACAAGTTAGGCGTCCTCTACTTTGTTGTTGCAAGTTATACGTGGCTGCTACGGGCTGAGCAAGAACCGTTCTTACCTCGCATCAAAACCACAACGATAGTTTGTCAAGTTGGTGCTGTTTTAACCTTCGCAAGGACCGGGCGTAGCCACACTCGGTTCAACTAAAGTGAGAGAAACCGACACCCGCGGTCACCTTTAAGCAACTAGTGCTCGAGCGGTGAAACCAGTCTCGCGTAAGCGTCTGGCGTAATGTCGGTCCGGGCGCTTCATCTCACAATACCGCCAACCAAAGTATGACATGCTGGTAAGCGGTATGACTTATATCGCCCACAACTCACTTGTGTTCTACTCGTGCATATGACATCAACGCATAAAACCAGGCTCGGATGCCATCTGTTGGGGAACGTAGTAATTTCAAAAATTTCCTCACGCACACGCAAGACCATGGTGATGGCATAGCAACGAGAGGGAGAGTGTCGTCCACGTACCCTCGTGAGACCGAAAGCGAAGCGTTATAACAACGCGGTTGATGTAGTCGTGCGTCTTCACGATCCGACCGATCCAAGCACCGAACGACGGCACCTCCGAGTTCTGCACACGTTCAGCTCGATGGCGATCCCGGACTCGATCCAGCAAAGTGTCGGGATGAGTTCCGTCGAGACGACGGCGTGGTGACGACGATGATGCTCCACCGACGCAGGGCTTCGCCTAAGCTCCGCGACGATATGACTTCTCCGGCGCGGGCTTCGCCTAAGCTCATGACGATATGACCGAAGTGGAATATGGTGGAGGGGGCACCGCACACGGCTAAGAAACGATCCGTAGATCAACTTGTGTGTTCTGGGGTGCCCCCCTGCCCCCGTATATAAAGGAGCAAGGGGGTGCGGCCAGCCCTAGGGGGGTGTGCTCGAGGATTCCTACTCCCACCGAGTAGGACTCCCCCTTTCCTAGTTGGAATAGGATTGGGGAGGGGGAAGAGGGAAGGGGGGCCCCCTCTCCTTGTCCTATTCGGACTAGAGGGGAGGGGCGCGCGGCCTGCCCTGGCCGGCCCTTCCTCTTCTCCCTATGGCCCATCAAGGCCCATTGACCCCCCGGGGGGTTCCGGTAACCCCGGTGTTCCGGTAACTTCCTGTTTTCATCCGGAACCTTTCCGAAGTCCAAACATAGGCTTCCAATATATCAATCTTTATGTCTCGACCATTTCGAGACTCCTCGTCATGTCCGTGATCACATCCGGGACTCCGAACAACCTTCGGTACATCAATACTTATAAACTCATAATGAACTGTCATCGAAACGTTAAGCGTGCGGACCCTACGGGTTCGAGAACTATGTGGACATGACCTAGAACCATTCTCGGTCAATAACCAATAGCGGAACCTGGATGCCCATATTGGTTCCTACATATTCTACGAAGATCTTTATCGGTCAAACCGCATAACGACATACGTTGTTCCCTTTGTCATCGGTATGTTACTTACCCGAGATTCGATCGTCGGTATCCAATACCTAGTTCAATCTCGTTACCGGTAAGTCTCTTTACTCGTTCCGTAATACATCATCTCACAACTAACTCATTAGTTGCAATGCTTGCAAGGCTTATGTGATGTGTATTACCGAGAAGGCCCAGAGATACCTCTCCGACAATCGGAGTGACAAAACCTAATCTCGAAATACGCCAACCCAACAAGTACCTTTGGAGACACCTGTAGTACTCCTTTATAATCACCCAGTTACGTTGTGACGTTTGGTAGTACCCAAATTGTTCCTCTGGTAAACGGGAGTTGCATAATCTCATAGTTATAGGAACATGTATAGGTCATGAAGAAAGCAATAGCAATATACTAAACGATCAAGTGCTAAGCTAACGGAATGGGTCATGTCAATCACATCATTCTCCTAATGATGTGATCCCATTAATCAAATGACAACACATGTCTATGGTTAGGAAACATAACCATCTTCGATTAATGAGCTAGTCTAGTAGAGGCATACTAGTGACTATCTGTTTGTCTATGTATTCACACATGTATTATGTTTCCGGTTAATACAATTCTAGCATGAATAATAAACATTTATCATGATATAAGGAAATAAATAATAACTTTATTATTGTCTCTAGGGCATATTTCCTTCTCTTAGTTCTATGAACATAGCAGTTTGAAGACACACACTCATATTCATAAACATGAGTACGGTTTCCCTGCAAAACATTAGCGTTAGGGTGACTCAGGTGAGTCCTCTGTCTGTATGAGGCCTTTGGACCATATGACGCCTTAGGTCTGGGTTTGTCTTCTTCCCAGGTGGTGTCATGATGACATTCACTGGAAGATTCTCAAAACAGCTTTTGGGAACCCAGATCTTCTTCATAGGGGGTCCATTCCTGCAGTTAGTACCAATATACCTGGCAAACACTTCACCATTCTGATTCTTGAACAGCTTATAGTTTGCATCAAAGGATTCATCAATGATAATAGGGTTAGCACAGGTAAAGCCAGATAAGGTGGATGGATCCACTGAAGGTCCCTTTGCAGCAACCCATGTGGTTTTGGGATACTGCTCAGGCTTCCAGTAGGAACCATCAACATTCATTTTCCTCTTGAACCCAACACCCTCTTTCCTAGGGTTTCGGTCCAGAATCTGCTTTTTGAGGACATCGCAAAGTGTCTGATGCCCTTTCAGACTTTTATACATCCCTGTTTCAGGCAATGTCTTCAACCTAGCATTTTCATCAGCAATAGCAGTGGTATCCTCCGCAGAGGGGTTAGTTAACACATTAGTAGTTGAAGACAATGCAACAGTAGCAGTAGTTGAACATTCAGCAACAGAGGTAGCTATATCACGCTCAAGGCATTTTAGACATGGTGGTTCAAATCCATCCTGAGCGGAACTAATCTGTTGAGCGCGAAGTGACTCATTCTCTTTTTGAAGATCTTCATGAGCCGCTCTCAATTTTTCAAGCTCTTGCTTCCTTTGAAGATAATCATAGGAGAGCTTTTCATGAGTAGTTGAGAGCGTTTCATGACGACTTTCAAGTTCTTGGTACTTAGCATGAAGATTAATGTCTTCAGCTAAGGACTGTGAACGTGTCATTTCCGCGTCCAATAGGTCATCGCTTTTGTCTAACAGTTTTTGAGTATGTTCCATAGCTCTTTGTTGTTCGGTTGCAATTTTAGCAAGTGTTTTGTAGCTGGGTTTGGATTCACAATCAGAGTCATCTATACTTGATGTTTGAAAATAAGCATCACGTGATTTTACCTTGGCACCGCGTGCTATTAAGCAGTAGGTGGGAGCAGGGTCGTCCTTGACATCAGCTTCAGCGTTGGTGTAGAAGTCATTGTCTTCAGTGTTGAAGATGGACTTGGCAACATAGGCTGTGGCTAAAGCCAGAATTGCAACGCCCGGGTCGGACTCCTCTTGGACTCCACCTCCACCTCCTCGTAAGCAGACTCCTCCTCTGAATCCATTTCCTTGCCAACAAAAGCACGAGCCTTGCGGATGAGCTCTTCTTATGAGATGAAGACTTTGATGAGGACTTGGAAGAAGACTTTGAAGATTTCTTCTTCTTCTTGTCATCGTAATCATATTCTTTGCTCTTCTTCTTCTTCTTCTCATTGTCCCACTTGTGGACACTCGGAGATATAGTGTCCAGCTTTTCTTGCACTTGTGACAGTTCTCTTCTTGTAGTCATGAGTGGAAGCTTCATCATTTCTTGAGCTGGATCGTGAAGACTTTCTGAAGCCTTTCTTCCTAGTGAACTTCTGGAACTTCTTCACAAGCATAGCAAGTTCCTTTCCAATGTCTTCAGGATCATCAGAACCGCAGTCAGATTCTTCTTCAGATGAGGAAACAACTTTTGCCTTCAAAGAGCGAGTTCGGCCACAGTTGAGACCATAGATATCTCTTTTCTTAGAAAGCTGGAACTCATGTGTGTTGAGCCTCTCAAGTATATCAAACGGATCGAGTGTCTTGAAGTCAGGACGTTCTTGTATCATGAGGGCAAGGGTGTCAAAAGAGCTGTCAAGTGATCTCAGTAGTGTCTTGACGATTTCATGCTTGGTGACCTCAGTGGCGCCGAGAGCATGAAGCTCATTTGTGATGTCAGTGAGGCGATCAAACGTGAGCTGGACATTTTCATTGTCATTTCTCTTGAAGCGGTTGAAGAGGTTGCGAAGAACACTGATCCTTTGATCTCTCTGGGTTGAGACGCCTTCGTTGACCTTGGATAGCCAGTCCCAGACTAGCTTCGACGCTTCAGAGCACTCACACGGCCATATCGTCCTTTGGTCGATGACCACGATGATGTTCTTTGTAGTGGAGTCCAGCTTGAATGAACTTCTTGACATCAGCAGGGTGGCACCTTCACGGTTTAGAACGCCGTTCTTGACGACATACCGTAGGTCGACATCAATGGCTTCAAGATGCATGCGCATCTTATTCTTCCAAGAGGGATAGTCAGTTCCATCGAACACGGGCAAGCAGCAGAGACTTTGATTATCCCCAGAGTCGACATAGCTAAAACTCCGGTGGTTAAACGAATCACACGTAACAAGGAGTACCTTGCTCGATACCAATTGAAAGTGCTAGTTATCGACTAGAGGGGGGGTGAATAGGTGATTTTTAGGAAAGTCTTCAAAACATGAATGTTTCGAAGAGAAACAATAGAAATGACCTAATTGATATGCAACGGAAGATAAACTACAACAAGCAAGCCATAGTCAAGTATGCAATAATGTGAACGGACAAGACTAATAGCAGCTATGTAATAAGGATCAGGATGGAATATAGTATGAAGCCAAACAATGATAGTAGTCAAGCAATGAAGTCAAACAGATAAGACATATAAGCAATGACTTCACGAAGACAAACTCAGGGTAAAGGAGGGATGGGATAGAACCGGTCACTTGTTGAAGACACAGAATTTGTTGGACCAGTTCTAGTTGCTGTGACAACTGTACATCTGGTTAGGGAGGCTGAGATTCAACTCAGAAGACCGCGTCTTCACCTTATTCCCCTTGAGCTAAGGACACACAGTCCTCGCCCAATCACTCTGTAAGTCGTCAAGGTAGACTTCGAACCTTCATGATCGACGCTCACCGCAATCCACAATGACTCTTGGATGCTCAGAACGCGACGCCTAACCGGCTGGAGGATTCACAGTCCTCAAGTGTAATAAGTCTTCAGGTCACACAGACAGAAAGACTTCAGTGATGCCTAACACTCTTTGGCTCTGGGTGTTTGGGCTTTGTCCTCGCAAGGATTTCTCTCTCTCAAAGGCTTCGAGGTGGGTTGCTCTCAAACGACAAAAGTCGTGCACTAACTCTGAGCAGCCACCAATTTATGGTGTAGGGGGTGGGCTATTTATAGCCACTAGGCAACCCGACCTGTTATGTCCGAAATGACCCTGGGTCACTAAGGAACTGACACGTGTTCCAACGGTCAGATTTCAAACACACACGACAACTTTACTTGGGCTACAAGCAAAGCTGACTCATCCAACTCGGACAAGTTTTGCTCTCATTGTCTTCCTCAAGACATAGGATTTGGGTTGAGCATCACTTGACCATTCGACTATGATCACTTGGACCCCACTTAACAGTACGGTGGTTCCTACGACTCAACAAAGAAGAAAAGGAAACAACGAAACGACACAGTCTTCCCGCTCCATAGTCTTCACTCAATGTCTTCTCATGTCATAGTCTTCAATGTGAGTATCTTCACATACCACCATTGTCGTTAATGTCTTCATATATTTTTAGGGGTCGTCTCCGGTAGGTAAACCGAATCAATGAGGGACACTACCTGCGTTATCCTGCAATTCTCACAAACGCATTAGTCCCTCAACCACATTTGTCGTCAATACTCCAAAACCAACTAGGGATGGCACTAGATGCACTTACACGCATGCATCAGCCGACTCATTAGTACTAGCATGTACAACTTCCTTCTCTTGAATGTGTGTGCACCTTAGCCTCTAACTTAGATGCATCAATGTCTCTTGTTTCTGGACTATTCTCTACACTTGCAGCCGATTGGTGTTCACCAAGTTTCATAACATTAAAAGCATCCAAATCATTTGAACTTTGTATAGACTTAGATTCAGCATGCCTCACCGGCACCCACACAAACTTCTTATCACCTCTATGAATTGTGCCATTTGTATTGTGCCTCCTAGGTGAGTTTGAAGTTCCCAAGACCACCATGTCATCATTACCACGGATTACATTGCCATCACGTGGTCTCACTTCCTGATTAAACCGAACCCTTTTTCATGCAACGATTTCCTGTACATTGGCCTGCTGAATCCACTCGGTTGAGAATAACACACCGCCTTGTAGGATATGGCGCCCAAGGATTAAAACCCCACGGAGGAAACCGTGGATAAATAGGAGGTGCGCATCCTCCATATGTCGGATCCATTTTAAAATACATCTGCTGGTCATATGAATTTCCTTGTCGTCGCTGATGACTGGTAGTTCTAGAAGGAGATCTAGGACACTTATTACCTCCACGTCGATTAAACACATTGCTTGCCTTGCGTGAGGTGTACTTTTCCAACAACAGGCTAACTGTCAGCTTTGGTCTTGGAGCTTGTTTCCTTCTTCCATTGACTTTCCGCATTCCTACTTCTGGATTTTTGGTTTGATCGTCCTTGGAGGAGCACTATCGTCAACAACATTCTTTTCTCTTGCAGATTCGGTCTGATCCGACCGAATAAGCATTTTCTTACTCTTAAGCTCGACCACATTGATGGAAAAAGGGTCACTATCAAGCTTTATCTTAGAACTTTCTGTAAATGTCAATCGTCCTTCATTAATGGCCGATTGCACCTGTCGACGAAACATGTTACAATCATTAGTAGCATGAGAGAAAGAATTGTGCCACTTACAATATGCTCGTCTACCCAACTCTTCTGGAGGTGGAATTACATGGCCCTCTCTCACTCTAATTATTTTATTTTGCAGTAACATATCAAAAATTCTATCGCACTTGCTAACATCAAAAGTGTATTTTGTTTCATCTCTTCTAGCAGTGGGGCTTCAAAGCGTAACATGCAAAGGGTTTTGACTTTGACGCTGGAATCCATTCGGCTACACATATATTAATGTCAACTTTACTAGACGAATTACTATCATAATCAAAGGCATTACCTACATGATTATCCTTCTCGTTATCAATATTATCTTCAAACCGGCTATGTTGTTTAATCTCCTTAGTCCGGTTTTCTTGCGCCAAAGCCTTCTGCAAAACTTGATTAATATCTAAAAATTCTTGCCCTTCTAGTTTATCCTTAATATGAGCAATAAGACCCGAAAAGGCAAGATCGGCTAAATCCTTTTCAGCTATGGTCAAGCTGAAACATCGGTTTTTGACATCCCTAAACCTCCTAATATAATCATGAACATGCTCATTATGTTTCTGCCTAACCATAGTTAAATCTGAAAGCCGAAGTTCTGTTTCACCGCTATAAAAGTACTCATGAAATTTTTGCTCCAATTGTACCCATGTTGAAATAGAATTAGGAGCAAGCGATGTAAACCAAGTGAATGCAATACCGGACAAAGACAACGGAAAAAATTTAATCCTATAAACATCTGATGTGCCGATATCACAACATTGGGCTAAAAGTTGTCTGATATGCTCGAAAGTAGATCTACCATCTTTCCCCGTAAATTTAACAAAATCTGGAATTCTAAAACCACGAGGATATGGTGTCGAGTCAAAGTAATCAGGGTATGGTTTCTGATATGCGTGTGCTTTACTCTTAGGTTCTAAACTGAATTCTCTTAGTATACTAGCAAGCTTATCCTTAAAACTATCCTTCGGCTGTTGAGAACTAGTTTGTGGAGCAGATGGAACACTAGCACGTGATGGAAACTCCGGCAAAGAAATTTGACTTTGTGATGCTTGCAGCGGAGACCCATTAACATATGAATCGGGTACCGGCCCGCACGGAATCCCGTACTGATAGTCAACAGCGGTGGTGTACTATATTCTACAGTTGGATAAAAAAGTTGTTGCAAACTAGAATTAGAAATAGCACTTTGGTTATTGATGTTGTGATTTTGTGGAACCGAAGTTGAGACAGTAGGAGCAGCTACGCTAGGCATAAAATTATTAGCCGAACTGTTCACATAGTTCCGGCCACCTTGATCACTATTTAAAGGAACATTGGGCTGCACAACATTATTAACCGATGCACCATGTGTATGAATAGTACTAGGAAAGTTGAATCATGTATTTTGCAGCGGCATCAGCTTTTTCTCAGAATATCCATCATTGATTTGTAGCATTAATTACCGAACATGACTAGGTAAACTATTTTCAAGATCTTTGTGAAGCTGCTCCTTAAGTTCTTCAATTCTATTAGCTACTGATTGAGTAATTGTGTGTGTCGTAGTTTTCACATTAGAATCGTACTTGGCAGCTACACACACACATCGATTAGAAGAAATTTCTTTGGTTGACTTTTTTACCTCGGTATTGAAAGAATCTGAAGGGTTCGACACATGTAACTTTTTGATGACGCCGATCCTTGTCTGGCGGTATCCAGTCAACTTCAATTTTAGTCGCTCAGCCATCTCTTTCTTAAGCTCTTGTTCAAGCTCACGCCGATCATCTTCCGACAGATCATCGAGTGTGACGGTGATGACGTTCTCCGGGCCGATGTCGCTCCCGTTCCTGGACTCAGTACTCATCGTGTGCTTCTTCTTCTTTCCTTCCCCAGCGGAGTCGCCAATTGTGTTGGCACGGAAAATCGCCGCGCAACACCAAGATAATTGTCGTGCTTTCATGACGACGAACGATTGCTTTACGGGCAAAACAACAAAGGTTTCCTCGCTTTCGTGGAGGAGAGACGACCGTTTTACAGCGCAAAACGGCAAAGATCAACCAAACCCTAGGGCTGGTAGGGCTCGGCAAGAAGTAGCGATAGAAAATAGACTTACGTGAAAAAGTAATGTTTGTATTGATAGATCGATTGCTGTTTTTCTCAATCGGCCATGGCCTATTTATTAAGGCACGTGGGACTTGGCGTATACAGAAGTACTTGTCGTTCAAGTATAGAACTCCAAAACTAAACCGATCAGGATCTGACTCGGTTACCATGTATACTACTCTTTGCCTTATATGAATACGTAAAATATTCCGGCCATGTCGCAATCACAGGCCAAGTTATACACATACGTATAAATACCTTTGAGCCTACAAGGAAAATAATAAAAATACTCCGGCAAGGTCGCTAATCACACCAACTAATAATGATTGATCATTCATCATGTATTGTTGCATCTTCTCATACGTGACTCCATAGCTCATGCAAGAACCCTTCATCTTAGCAACCACTGTTTAGCCCAGTGTACGAGAATTTGTCCAAGTAGCCGCTAATCCTTGCAAAATCACATATATTTGTCCTGAGTAAATAGCTTTAGTGCACCTGATCTTCTGATGTATCATCTGCACTGGACTATGACCACGCCTGCATTTTGAATTAAACAGCAAGGGCAGATATATGTATGAACGAATAATCTGACCACATTCATTTAAATTAATTTGGCCGATCATACAAACTATTAGCCAAATTACACCATGAACAAGCTGGTCATCAACAATGCCGTCTTCTTACATTAACTTTTTTCATATCCCATTGATGGACATGCTCCTATGATATGTTTGCTCGTTTAGGCCTTTTGTGGGGAAACTTGGAATGATTTAACACTCCTATATATAGGCTGCACTATTATTGTGACACATTGTCTACTTGGTCAATCATCTTAGCATGTCTCCAAAATATTCACATGGAAATGGAGAGTCTAGTCTAGGGATGTAATCGAGATGATTGTCAAAGTTTCAAGGGAGTCTACGAAGAGCTGATTGCCCCCTTGTGGCAACGCTTAATTTGCATAGCTTCATAGACCGTCTGTCCTAAGAAACCATCGCAAAGAAGCATAATAAAAATGAATTTCTGGAAGGGTGCATAAGAGCATTGATAAGCATGTACTAGACTGTGGTTCGTCCACATGAAGACAGAGAAAAATAGCAACCTGGTCATATATATTGTGATTTGGTAACTTTGTGAAAAATCATGCAGATTATTTTCACAATATAGTAGTTGTTGCATTAAACCATACTTGCTCTCCTTTACTACTTATAAAAGAAGATACAGGGAACAATTTATCACTAGTAGAAAAAGGGGCAAATCTGAGACACATTAGTGCCGGTTTGATTTTGAGCCGGCACTAATGAGTCCATTAGTGTCTGTTCCAACGGCTAACCAACAATTATCATTAGTACCGGTTCGTGGCGAACCTTTAGCACCGGTTCATGCACGAACCGGTACTAAAGAGAGTGGTAGAAGGGTTTTGTCAATCTGGGGCCCGTCCAACACCTTTAGTACCGGTTCGTGGCACGAACCGGTACTAAAGGTCGACGTACATAAACCCTTCGTCCACCCGAGCCACTCTGTTCTTCCCCTTTCCCCTCACTTCCTCTGTTCTTCCCCTCTCTTCCCCGAGCTCCTCACAAATTTTGCCCAAAATTTGTCAAGATTTGAAGGCCCCCATCCATTCAAATGATCACAAAGGTTAGCAACTTTGTCCTTTCAACTCTCATTGCTAGATTAGCTCTTGCAATGCTTTGTATAGTGATTAATTTGGGAGGAATTATATTTGCTAGTATTTGATTTACATGCAATTTGAGGTCAAAAATAACACTTAGTTTGCATATGTAGGTGTGGTTTACTTAGTGCCCTCTAAATCTCCGTCGTAACCACCGTCGATCGCCCGCACCGTCCCGTCGTCGGCTCCACCTTGTGGTGAGGCTCTTGTTCATGAATTTTTTACATTACCAAATTGATGTTTGTGTGATTTGGATATATAGTTACTCGTATAATTATCTTACCCGTACGTTGTTTGTTATACATAGTGCCATGGTTTTGATATCCGTCCCCGTCGACCCTCGTCCTTGTTATGATTCGGATGTGGTATATTCTCTTTTAAAACTAGTTGTTGCATTTCGTGTTTATGACAAATTATGCCCATCAAGTTGACATAGATATTTTTATCTAGGAGGTATGTGAACCGGAAATTCCAACCGATCCTATTGTCGAGAGGTTAAATTTAGTTGTAAGAGAAAACGAGTATTTGAAAGAAAAATTGAAAAGAATAGAGGGGGAGAAGATGGAATTGGAGTTGCATGTTGCCGATGTCGTCGATGATCACAAGATCAAGATGGAGAAAATGAGGTTGAAGATTAGAAAGATTGGAAAATATGCCATTGATAGTGTGGCTTGGTATCATTATGTTGTTGGATCAATTGTTACCTTAGTTGCGATCTTGATCGCATTTGTTGTTGCATTCAAATTCTTTAGCTAGAGAGTTATTCGTATGTTGCATTTAATTAAGTGCTGTATATGAACTTTATGTATGAACTTGTATTAATTTGGTCTATTCGGTGTTGTGTAATGAAGATGAGCCGACAATGGATGTATGATGACCGATGCTCTCCCGAGTTCATTAATGGCGTGCATACTTTTCTACTTGCCGCTGAGGCAAACAAGCGGGCGGATGGTTTTATGCCTTGTCCATGTGCTGGCTGTAAGAATGGTCACAGTTACTCTACGTCAAGAACCATTCACGTCCACCTATTTGAGTCCAGTTTCATGCCCCACTATAATGTTTGGACCAAGCACGGAGAAATAGGGGTTATGATGGAAGACAATGAAGAAGAAGAGGACGACGACGGCTATCCTGGCCATGGGTTCCCTGGATACGATGATACAACAATGGGGGAAGAAGCTGAGCCGATAATGCGGGAAGAAGCTGAAGAAGAGGCATCAAATGAGCCCGCTGATGATCTAGGTCGGGCCATTGCCGATGCAAAGAGAAACTGCGCA
Source organism: Aegilops longissima (assembly GCA_021605205.1). Taxonomy (NCBI): domain Eukaryota; kingdom Viridiplantae; phylum Streptophyta; class Magnoliopsida; order Poales; family Poaceae; genus Aegilops; species Aegilops longissima. Next base: position 574,583,200 of record CM038681.1, read on the forward strand.
AGTGATCTGGAGAGGAAGAAGTTGCAGGGCATGTTAGAGGATCACAAGAAATTGTTGTACCCGAATTGTGAAGCTGACAAAAAAAAGTTGGGCACCACACTTGAATTGCTGCAATGGAAGGCAGAGAATAGTGTATCTGACAAGGGATTTGGAAAGTTGCTGGTAATGATAAAGAATATGCTTCCAAAGGACAACGAATTGCCCGAGAGTACGTATGAAGTAAAGAACGCTGTCTACCCTCTAGGGTTAGAGGTGCAGAAGATACATGCATGCCCTAATGACTGCATCCTCTACCGCGGTGAGTACGAGGATTTGAACGCTGCTTGCGGTATGCGGTGCATTGCGTTATAAGATCACCGCGATGACCTGGTGATGTCGAGGGCAAGCGCCCGAAGAAGATTCCTGCCAAGGTGATGTGGTATGCTCCTATAATACCATGGTTGAAACGCTTGTTCCAAAACAAAGAGCATGAAAGCGGCGCGGTGGCACGCAGAAGACCGTAAGAAAGACGGAAAGTTGAGAGTACCACGACGGTTCGCAGTGGAGAAAAATCGAGAGAAAGTACCGAGGAGTTTGCAGGTGACCCAAGGAACGTATGGTTTGGTCTAAGCGCAGATGGAATTAATCCTTTTGGGGAGCAGAGCAGCAACCATAGCACGTGGCCTGTGATTCTATGTTTGTATAACCTTCCTCCTTGGTTGTGCATGAAGCAGAAGTTCATTATGATGCCAGTGCTCATCCAAGGCCCTTAGCAACCCGGCAACGACATTGATGTGTACCTAAGGCCATTAGTTGAAAAACTATTACAACTATGGAATGGAACAGAGTACGCGTGTGGGATGAGCACGACAGAAGAATTTGACCTAAAGGCGTTGCTGTTCGTGACCATCAATGATTGGCCTGCTCTCAAGAACCTTCGTGACAAACAAACAAGGGATATCGTGATGCACGCACTGTTTGGATGATACCGACAAGATATATTTGGATAGTTGTAGGAAGAATGTGTACCGGACATCGCCGATTTCTTCCGACAAGGCATCCCGTAAGAAAGAAAGGCAAGCATTTCAAAGGTGAGGCGGATCACCGGACTAAGCCTCGCCACCGTACTGGTGCTGATGTACATGATATGGTCAAGGATTTGAAGGTAATCTTTGGAAAGGGTCTGGCGGACAACCTGTTACAAGGATGCCGACGGACGCGCACCCATGTGGAAGAAGAAATCTATATTTTGGAACCTGCCATATTGAAATACCTAGAGGTCCGCTCCGCAATCGACGTGATGCACGTGGCGAAGAATCTTTGCGTGACCCTGCTTGGCTTTTTGGGCGTGTATGGGAAGACAAAAGATACACCAGAGGCAATAAGAGGACCAGCAACGTATGCACGGAAAAGACGGCATACATCGTGGTCGAGCCAGCTACGCTCTTACCAAAGAAGAGAAGGAAATCTTCTTGAATGCCCGCTCAGCATGAAGGTACCGCTGGCTTCGTCGAATATAAAGGAATAATAAATATGGCAGAGAAAAGTTCCGAACCTAAAGTCTCATGACTGCCACGTGATTATGACGCAACTCCTTCCGGTTGCATTGAGGGGCTTCTACCGAAAACGCTCGATTAGCCATTGTGAAGCTATGTGCATTCCTCAATGCAATCTCTCGAAGGTAATCGATCCAGAAATCATACCAAGGTTACGTAATGATTTGATGCAATGTCTTGTCGGGCCGAGTTGGTGTTCCCACCATCCTTCTTCAACATCATGACGCACGCCCTAGTTCACCTTCTTGAAGAGATTAACGTTTTGGGTCATGTATTTCTACACAATATGTTCCCTTTGAGAGGTTCATGGAGTCTTGAAGAAATATGTTCATAATCATGCTAGGCCGAAGGAAGCATCTCAAGGGCCATGAAAATGAGGAGGTCATTGAGTTTTGCATTGACTTTATTCCTGACCTTAAGCCGATTGGTTTTCCTGAATCGCGCATAAGGGCAGATCGGAAGGAAAAGGCACGCTAGGAGGGCATCAAATAATATGTATGGATGGACATTCTCTCACTGAAGCACACTACACAGTTCTACAGAATTCCGCCTTGGTGGCTCCGTATATGGAGGAACACAAGAATTTTCTACACTCCAAACACCCGGAGAAGTCTGACGACTGGATTACACGCGAACAAACAAGGACTTTCGCCGGTTGGTTGCAGAAACGTGCCCTGAATGATGGCGATATTCTAAATGACCTGTACTCGCTGTCCTAGTTTCCATCTTCGAATATAATGACTTTCAAAGGGTACCAGATAAATGGGAATACATTTTACACGATCGCCCAAGATAAGAACGCCTTCAAGGCCTAGAAGCATGGCACGCGTACCTGGCACTCAAATTCCAGCAGCAGCAGCAGCAGATCGACTCAGTTAGCCAGGAAAGGGGGTCTCAGCAGCGGCAACAGCAAGCGGATGATCGTCCAGCATTGGATAGCACCATCCCATCCATGCCGAGAAGCAGCGTTGGTTCTGCCCCGGGTGATACACTGCTCGATACATACCCTGTGGATGAAATCATAGAGAACACTAACTGCGAGCTACACTCCAAAATGAAGAACATATCCATGAAGGTGGCAGACGGCGTTGCTTTTCTAGTTACCCCCAAAGCAACCTTCCATTGCATCCTGATTCCAGAGGGCTATGCTCGTGTCATGGTTGATGAAGTGGTGGACCCATATTCGGGGCTACAGCTTGACATTCCCGGAGGTGAAGACGAGCGACACCGGGAGAGGCCATACATCATATCATCCTATGGAGAAAGGATTGCATCATCTTCAAGTCCACCGACATCTGCGCTGCCTGCCGACTCCTCCTCGAAGTCTGCCACCGAGTCAGCAGACTCCGCCTCCTCAAGTCCACGAACGCGTGAGCCGACTTCTCCTCAAGTCTGCCACCTCCTCCAAGTCCCGAGAACGCGTGAGCTGACTCCTCTGGTTTCAAGTCCGCACAGCGTCATGCCACTTCTCCGGTTTCAAGTCCGCCCCGTGTCGAGCCACACCTCAGCCACGCCACCGCCTCCGCCGCCTCAAAGAATCAGAAGAGACACGCCGCAGCTATGGTGCGAGCGGTACAAGTCGAGGTAGTTCAGAAGCACAAAGGGGATATGGTCCAAGCCTCGCCCTCTTCCTCGAGGCCTTACGACATGACTAAGGAGCAAAACGCAGCCATAGTGCAGGCCCAAGTGGACGCCCATTTTGGACCGAAACCGGCACCGCCGCCAAAGGAGAAAGTGCCTGAGAAAGTAATTGACCACTTCGTTCATCTGGCTAGAGAACCAGCTCCCAAGCCTGTTGACTCGGACTATGAGCGCCAAATCAGGAAACTTCATCAAGAACGGCTAAAGAAGGAAGCGAGCTCGAGCTCGAGCCAACAAGCAGCGGGCCAAAAATGCGGGAAAACCGTTCCCCGGCTGGGAGAACAGGTGGCGCAATCGATCCCCCCGCTTGTTGTGCCAACAACACATGAGAGGAGGCCGCGCGCCCAATATTATTGTGGGCAAACCGTTAAAGTTCCCCAGCTAGGCGATGTGGTAATAACGAAGGAGCATATAATGCAGGCTGAAATGCTCAAGATCTCTGTTGGACAACTCCTCGAAATTGAGCCCATGTCTCCGCTTAGAGAGGAGGAAATAAAACGAAATATGTCCGGGGCCAACCTTTGGTCGAGCTGCACAAGGTCAAGAACCTCCCAACGACAATCACTGGTGGAAAAAAGGCCTTTGGTCGCGGTTCGCAACTGCCATTAGTCGCGGTTGGGCAACCGCGACCAAATAAGCGCGACTAAAGCCCCCACCTTTAGTCGCGGCTGCTTAAGAACCGCGACTAACGGCCCGCCCACGGGCGCCAAAGCGTCCGTCAAGCGGAGGACCTTTAGTCGCGTTCTTCTCGCCAACCGCGATTAAAGGCCGCCACAGGTTTAGGGTTTTAGCCCCCCTAAACCTGTTTTCTGTTTAATTTGTATTGTTTTATTTCTTTTGTGCTTTATTTCAATTTTGAAGGAGTTTCATATATTCTACGGTACTACATACATGCATATGAATGTACAATTTCAAATAAATTTGAAATTAGAACCAAAAGAATTCAAGAGGAATATACAATATATATTCAATATCATCGGATGACCATATACAATTTTGAACAAGTTTCCATACATGATTTAATGCATATAAAGTTCTACGCCCTCGTAATAGTGTTCTCCTTTAGGATGGAGGACTTCCTGCTGAACCATCCAGCTAGTTCCTCTTGAAGTGGTCGGAAGCGAGCTTCGACTAAGCATCATCCGGAGGTTATTCCTCCGAGCATTGGTATCACTCGAACCCGCCAGAGGTGTATCTCCGATCATCTCACGAATATAGTATCCACATAGATTGGTCTCCGTGGCTGAATATCCCCAGCATTCTTAGCCTTTGACCTTTTGAATTCTAGCTCTTTTTGAATTCACCGACCTTTGTATCTACGAACCGCCTCCAAACCCTACGAGGCAAAGAAAATTAAATGAACAAGAGAGTTATTAGTTACTTGATATTAGGAAATGAACGAAATAGGCCGATCGATATAGAGCACAAATGAATGAAAATAATTACTTCTGCAGCATTCTTCTCATGCCGCCCAAAGCTTTGGATCCATATTCAGAGAGTCGTGGACGAGACATTCGAGGTGTTAACTTTAATTACTAGCAGAATCCAGTGGAACTCTGCGGACACGATACATGCACAAGACGTCATGCATAACTCATCGATTAGCCGCCACATACCATGCATGGAGTAAACAAAAGAGAATGTGCTCAAGACAGAAACACTCACCCAAAATGGTAAGGAAATAGAATATCACTTTTGAGTTCCTGCTTTGTAAGAAACTGCCACAGGTCTGCCTCCATGTCGGCGGGGTGACGCCCAACACATGTCCATTAACGATGTGTGGGTCAATGAACCCAACATCATGGATGTTCCTTACTCTGCATTCCTTAATCTTCATTCTGCATGTATAATAGCGGACACAACAATATAGTTAGGACATATATATAGTGCAGGCAATATGAACGAGATGGGGTAGAAATTAATAAATCACTTACGTAACGTAGCAACCGATGATAGATTTGTCGAGCTCACAGAGATTGAAAAGCTGGAACAATTCACTCAGTTCAATTTGTACATAGTAATGTTTGAAGTGATGCTCATGTCTAACTTCAGCATAAATATATTCTTTGGCGCTTTTATTTTTATGTAACCCTTGTACCATTTCAGCAGACCTTTCATTTGTGGAGGTAGATCCTTTTCTGCAAGCAGGCTCGACGAGAGGCCCATTCTTGACATATGTAATTACTACCTCCTTCACGGGCGCCTCATCAAGGCCTAACAGTTCACGAAGAGTAATACCTAAGTTGGCCGCTTGTTCTCTCGCACTCGCATACTAATCCTCAGTGCTGCCGCAGCTTGTATGATCTCGGGGCATCCGGACCAGCGGCTTCCACTATAAGCGGGCAATCGATTGTTTACTTTGTTCCCGAGCTGGGCAACTTGTTTCCGCTTTTTTACTTTCGCCTTCTCCCGCTCTTTGTTCTCCTTGAACATGAGTGCCTGCTCTGAAGTTCACGTGCATAGTCGTTAGGCAGATTCTTCATGCTTGGGACGGTGTGCTCAAAATGACTTAGCCCACTTCTTTTGCTCATCGAAAATACTGGCTTGGGCTCGGGCTCTCTTTCTTCTTGCAGTCCGCCTTCCATTTCTCCAAATCAGCAGCCATGCCGCTGCCGACTTCCTCGGCACTACGCTCCCAAGGCCTTGTGGGAGAGGCTTCATGATGGCTCCGTACCTTTGTGGTCTTAGGTACATAAGGGTCCGGGTTAATAATCCAGACTGCTTCGCTTTTTGCCGGAGGTGGATTGGGGCGGCGCCTCGATCACCCGCCGGACGAGGATCGGGGCGGCGGCTGATCACCCGCCGGACGTTAGGATGGGGCGGCGTCGGCTGACGTGACGGAGGTGTAGGTGAACCGCCACCACCACCACCACCGCCACCACCACCGCCACCGCCACCACCACCACCGTAGGGGTGGACTTGTTGTCCTTGGCGCCGCCTGAAACTTGATAAACTTCTTTTGCCATAGAATGAAATGGCGCTGACATCTCCAAGTCTTTTCTCCCTTCGTGTGTAGCAATGTCAATCTCCGTGTCCTCAAACCCTTGGACTATGTCCTCCACCGTGACACGAGCATAGCCATCTTGAATGGGGTTGTTGTGGTGGAGTGCTCCTGTAAACATGGTAAAGCACTGCCGATGGCTACCTTCATGGACATGTTCCCGATAGGATAATACAGATGACATTCTTTCATCTCCTTTATATCGCCCACGGGTAGCGAGGAGGCTCCGGCAGTAATTTCACCACCGAGGCTCCGTGCAGTAATTTCACCACCGAGGCTCCGTGCAGTAATTTCGATCGTCGGTGCATCCGCACCAGCCGGTGGGGCCTCCGTGGAAGCCACGCTGCTTCTCCGCTGCTGGCTTCCGAGATCCGCTGGATGATCTTCATGCTGCACCCGAGCTGCATCTCTTTCGCTACTAGTACACTCATGGTTTTCTTCATCACATCCATTTCGATGCCAACCGCGCCACAACATCTGCTTCCCGATCCATCTTTCTTACGGCTTCAGAATCAGACGGGTCATCGCTCGGGGAACCCTATTTTCCACGGAATGTGCCCCATGCCTCTTACACGCCCTCCGTGTTCAGGATTCCCGAGGGCTTTTGTCAGCGCGTTCTCTCTGTTGAACTTGATCTTCCCTGTTGAGCATCCTCATTGCGTAATAAGGGCTTGGGTGGGTTTAATTAATTTGCCCCGTAAACACACTCCCCTGCCTCCGGGTTCAGCGCCCCCATGCCCGCACCACCAGCTTTTGGCCCTTGGGTCCCATCCTCCGCACTGGACGGATTCTCGGATTCTCCATCGCTCCAACCTCACCCAAATGCGCTCTCCATCTTCTCCTTCTTAGCCGCATTTTCCTTATTTTTTTGATATTTGAATGAACTGCTCCGATTTCTTTTGCTTCACAAATTCTGGCCAATCATGTTTCAGTTTCTCATATTGTCCTTTGAAACCGGAGTCTTGTTCTGCTTGACAAAGTCATGGGCTAGATTTTGCTTGAATTTCCGGAATGCGCCGGCCATCTTATGAAGAGCGGACTGTTTGACTAGCCTCCTCCTCTCCTTGTTTTCCTCAATCTTGTTACCTCCTCATCGAATTTGTTGTATTCCGGAGGTAGAACGAAATGTTCCATAAGCTTCTTGAAGCAATCTTTTTTGTTCTCTTATCGACAAAAGTGAAACCATCAATTCGCGCCTTCTTTGGCTCATTCCACTCCTCGACGGTGATCGAGACGTTGTCTCTAACAATGGCTCCGCATTGGTGACAAACTTGGTGGCGTTCTTGCGGGGCTCCAGCGCCTCGCCGGTTGCAATCGTCGACAACCTCGATGGTGCATGTTTCTCCTTGTTTCATCGCCTTGGTTGCGCCACGCTTTGACGACGCACTCGATTGTTTCGACGATCCGCCGAGGGCTAAAATAAGAAAGAGTCGCTGCTGCTAGTACACACATATTTATTCAAATCAGTTAGTTTGTATCACCAGAGGCTCAATGTATATATATACCTCGGCGCCGGAGGTGGTTGCTACTTCCATTTGAAGATCGCTGCTTATCGACGCTTGTTCGGCATCATCTTGTCGACGGCGCCTTCATCTTCACCGTCAAGGTTCAGATAAGAAGAGATATCATCTTCTTCTTCTCCGTCGGCACATATAGAATATCGCCGCTTATGATGCCGAACATATGTGCTTCACCGTCCGGATCATAGTTGTCCATAATCGGTCAGCTCTATCGTCCGCCATTATGTCAGTCCTGAAAACATGTAGTAAAAACAAATTAATTAAGTGAAGAAGGGGCGGTGGCGGTGGCGGTGGCGAAAGGGCGGTGGCAAAAGGAGGGGCGAGGAAGGGTGGAGAGGGTGTCGCGGTAGAGCGCGAGACGGGCGGCAGACGACGGCGTTACGGAGAGGGAGGCGAGGACAACACACATGTATAACCTCGCCGCCTCTCGATCCCAAAAAAACCGCAAGATCGCCGCCTCGCCGCCTCGCCTCCATTTTATTTTTTGTTTTTCTTTGGCGGTTTTCTGTTGTTTTTGTTTTTCACTTTATATGTATTTTTGATTTTATTTCTTTCAAATTTCACAAATTTTCTTATAAAATTCTAAATTTTTGAACTTCCTTAAATTGACAAACTATTTCAAGCTGTGAACTTTTTCCGATTCCGCACACTTTTTTCCAAAACACGTGAACTTTTTTTCAAAATCCTGAACTTTTTTAAAAATCGATGTACATTTCAAAGAAAATCAAATTTATGTCAAACTTGATGAACTTTTATTTCCAAAATTTATGATCTTTTTTCATGGCTGATCAACTTTTCAAATTTGTGAACATTTTTAAAATTGAAGAACTTTTTTTGTAATTCCTGAACCATTTTTAAAAATTGAAGAATTTTTTTTCATTCTGTGAACTTTTTAAAAAATTGATGAACTTTTTATAATTTGGTAACTTTTCTTCAAAATGGATGAACCTTTTTCCAAAATCGTTATATTTCTTCAAATTTGTGAACTTTTCTTCAAACAGATGAACTTCTTTTCCAAATGAATGAACTTTCTTTAAATGTTGGAACTTTTTACTTAAAATCTATGAACAGGATTAAACGGGCAACTGAACGATCGAACTAGCTTCTTTTTTAGCGAACCGATCGAGCAAAGTGCACTCAAATGGTAACAGGTCGCCCCCCTCACGTGCTGGGGGCGGCGAGGGAGGCCGGTCGGCGGCGTTGAGGGCGGGCGAGCGAGGCGGCAGACGAGGTCGGCCGGGCGGCGCTGGGGCGAGGGCGACGGCGGGCGGCGTTGAGGGCGAGGGCGACGGCGGCGGCGCCGAGGGCGAGGGCGACGGGCGGGCGGCGCCGAGGGCGAGGGCGACGGCGGGCGCGCCGAGGGCGCGGCAGAGACGAGGCGAGAATCGAATCGAGAAGACGAGAATCGAGCCTTGTATTTATAGCCCTCTTTAGTCGCGGTTGGCGACGCGACCATGATTAGCAGGTACCCTTTAGTCGCTGGTCGCCTGCCCAACCGCGACTAAAGGGTTTTTGGCGGTTTTTATGCCTCCCGCCCCTTTTTAGTCGTCATGGTTGGGAGGCGACCATGACTAAAGGTTAGTCGCGATTGGTCTCGCCAACCGCGACTAAAGGCCGCCGCAGGTTTAGGGTTTTAGCCCCCCAAACCTGTTTTCTGTTTAATTTGTATTGTTTTCTTTTTAATTTGTATTGTTTTCTGTTTAATTTGTATTGTTTTATTTCTTTTGTGCTTTATTTTAATTTTGAAGGAGTTTCACATATTCTACGGTACTACATACATGCATATGAATGCACAATTTCAAACAAATTTGAAATTAGAACCAAAAAGAATTCCCACAAGTTCTTCCCCCGCCTCTGTCTTCCCACAAGTTCTTCCCGCCAGCCTTCCCGCCAGTTCTTTCCCCGCCTATGTCTTCCCGCCATTTCTTCACGCCTATCTTCGCACAGACGATGCTCCTTTTATAGGCACGGCGCCGCTTCGCTTTGTCTTGTTCCTCCGACAGTATGCCGTGGCGCTACCCACGCTGTCTGTCTAACCTTTAGTCCCGGTTGCACCAACCAGCCGGGACTAAAGGTTAGATGACCAGCTCGATTCCTCTTCTTCCGCCATTTCTTCCCTGTCTTCCCGCCTCTTTCTTCCCGCCACTTTCTTCCCGCCTCCTGTCTTCCCGCCCCCATTTTCCCGCCATTTCTCACTACATATATGTAGCCCGGCTTGGCCAGCATTATCACATCTCTACAATCTCTCATCACTCTCTCATGGCTTCCACCGCACCCACTCTAACCTACCAGCAGGTGGAGGAGCTTTGCGCCAAACTACCCTTGTCCACCGGCTATCAAGGCCCCACCGGCTGGAGCCTGCGCGCCGGGCGGCGTGCCGTCCCTCCCGTCCCTCGTGGTACTGCATACCGGGCGCCATCACGAACCACTACTACCTCGACCACGCCGGAGCAGCGGATGAATCTCGCCGGCATCCCGATAACCAGCATACTTGGGACGCTTTCTTCATCAATCGGCGTGAGAGGGCGCCGCCAGTATGAGGAGGACGGTCTGCCTCCTCGGAACTTCCACGAGGCCGGCCGTCGGCTATGGTGGTATGGCCGACTCGCAGAGCGCCATGGACTACATCACGGCGGCGATATCCCCGCCGCGCTACCCTCGCTTCGAGCCACGAGCGCCGCCGACGACGAGCGATTTACGAAGAATGACGACAAAGAAATGATTTATTTATGGCGGCAACTTAGAAGGCGATTTACTACCAAGACAACGATTTATGGCGGCTATGAAGACTACGAGTATGCATATTATACGCCTAGGCAGGAGTATGACTAAATCACTCCAAATTTCATGTATCATCAGTGGTATCTCGAATCATTCGAAAATGGACACCAAACACATCACGGGTAATATAATTCACATGATCCATTCAACAAAGTTTGGTACAATAAATTATTACACATCATTTCTTCCTTGTGTCCCTGCTTGCTTACGATTGTGCCGTATCCATGGAGCATCCTCATCATTTAACTTAATGCTTGGGTCGGTGTTCACTTTGAAGGGCGGAATTTCAGCAAACATATTATAATCTTCTGACATGTCTGTCTTGTCCTCCACTCCCACGATGTTTCTTTTCCCCGAAAGAACAATGTGGCGCTTTGGATCATCGCATGATGTACTGATCGCTTTCTTATCTTTCCGCTTCTCGGTTTGCTACTCATGTCCTTCACATAGAAAACCTGAGCGACATCTTTCGCTAGGACGAATGGTTCATCAAGGTAACCAAGATTGTTGAAATCCACCATTGTCATTCCGTATTGCTGGTCCACCTTTACCCCACCTCCTGTTAGCTTGAACCATTTGCACCGGAACAAAGGGACCTTAAAGGAGGGTCCATAGTCAAGTTCCCATATCTCCTCTATGTAACCATAATATGTGACCTCTTGCCCATTCTCGGTTGCTGCATCAAAGCGACACCACTGTTTTGGTTGGTGCTCTTTTATCTTGGGCGATCGTAAAATGTATTCCCATTTATCTCGCACTTTGGAAAGTCGTTATAGTCGAAGATGGTGTCTTGGCCAACATGTACAGCTGATCTACAACATCATTGTCATTCATTAAATGTTTTCAACCAACTGCCGAAAGTCTCCATGTGGGCCTTCCTAATCCAGGATTCAGGCTTCCCGGTTGTCGAACGTAAAATATTCTTGTGTTTCTCAAAGCACGGAGCCACCAAGCTGGAATTGGTCAAGACAAAGGTGGTGTGCTTCAATGAGAATGGTCGTCCATACATATCGTTGATTTCCTTCCGATCGTGTTTTTCCACTTAGTCTCCCTCGTGCCGCGATCGAGGAAGACCAATCGCTTAAGGTCAGGAACAAAGTCAACACAAAACTCAATTACCTCCTCATTTCCATAGCCCTTGGCGATGCTTCCTTCTGGCCTAGCACGGTTACTTAACATATTTCTTTAATACTCCCATGAACCTCTCAAGGGGAACATATTGTGTAGAAATACAGGACCGAGAACGAAAATCTCTTCGACTAGGTGAACCAGGAGGTGCGCCATAATATTGAAGAAGGATGGCGGAACACCAACTCGAAACTGACAAGACATTGGATCACATCGCTCAGAACCGTGGTAGAACTTCTGGATTGATTACCTTCGAGAGATTGCATTGAGGAATGCACATAGCTTCACAATGGCTACTCGAACATTTTCCGCAGGAGCCCCTCAAAGCAATCGGAAGCAATTGCGCCATAATCACGTGGCAGTCGTGAGACTTCAGGTTTTGGAACTTTTTCTCCGCCATGTTTATTATTCCCTTTATATTGACGAGAATCCAGACGGGACCTTCATACTGCTCAGCATTCAAAAAGATGACCTTCTCTTCTTTGGTCGAGCGTATCCGCACGACCTTGAAACCATTCCGGATGCCGGTCATCGTGGTCTTTCAAACGTTGCTGGTCCTGCCGTGCTTCCTTTGTATCATTTGTCTTCCCATACACGCCCAAGAAGCTTAGGAGGTTCACGCAAATATTCTTCAGAACGCATCACGCCGATTGCAGAGCGGACATCTAGGACTTTCCAATATTCTAGCTCCCGAATATAGATTTCTTCTTCCACATGGCTGCGTGTCCGCCGCCTCCCTTCGAACTGATTGTCCGCCAGACCCTTTCCAAAGATGACTTTCAAATCCTTGACCATATCAAATACCTCAAAGACCAAGCAGGCTCCGCAGCTTCGCCGGTGATCTGCCTTGCCGCTGTAATGCTTGCCTTTCTTTCATCGGATGAATTTTCGAAGAAATCGACGATGCCCAAGGTACACGTTCTTCTTACAATTTGGCAAATGTACACTTTCAGTCTCATGTAAGCAAAGCGTGCATGCATTGTATCCCTTATTTGACAGTCCCGAAAGGTTACTAAGAGCAGGCCAATCGTTGATGGTTACGAAAAGCAACGTCAGAGGTCAAATTCTCTTGTTTGTGCTCATCCCACACACGGACACCACCCCACAGCTGTAAAAGTTCATCAACTAATGGCCTTAGGTACACATCGATGTCGCTGCCGGGTTGCTTCGACCTTGGATGAGCACCGCATCATAATGAACTTCCGCTTCATGCACAACCAAGGAGGAAGGTTGTAGATGCATAGAGTCACGGGCCAGGTGCTATGGCTGGAGCTCGCCGCCAAAAGGATTCATGCCATCCGTGCTTAGAGCAAATCTTATGTTCCTTGCATCAGCTGCAAAATCTTTGAACCATCTGTCGATCTTTCTCCATTATGCTCCATCTGCGGTGTGTCTCAACTCCCCGTCCGACTTACGGTCCTCTTTGTGCCATCGCAACAACTTGGCATGCTCTTTGTTCCTGAACAGACGCTTTCAACCGTGGTATTATAGGAGCATACCACATCACCTTGGCGGAACCTCTTCCGGGTTTCGCCTCAACATCGCCACCGTGGTCATCGCCTCGATCTTATAACGCAATGCAAGGCATACCGGCATTCATTCAAATTCTCGATTCACCGCGGTAGAGGATGCGGTCGTTGATGCATGCATGTATCTTCGTAACCTCTAAACCTAGAGGGCAGACAACCTTCTTTGCTTCAGACGCATCAAGGGCAACTCGTTATCCTTTGGAAACATATTCTTCAACATTTTCAGCAAGTTTTCAAATGCCGAGTCAGCTACACCTGCCTCTGCCTTCCATTTCAGCAAATCCAGTGTGCAGCCCAGCTTTTTCAGACCATCATCGCATCCGGGTACAGCGCCTTTCTGTGATCCTCTAACATGCGATCCAAATTCTCCTCTCCTTTTCAGTTTCGCAGCGCCTCCATGCATCAGCAATGGTCCGACCAAGATCATCAACGGATCATCACGCGCCTCTTCTTCACCTTCCCTTCACCTTCAAAGATCCTCCATGAAAGTATCACCGAAATGAGCAAGATAGCTTTCATCGATGAAATCATCCCTTCTTCATCTTCTTCCATTATAACCCTCTTTCTCCATGCTTGGTCCAACAATTATAGCTTGGCATGAAACCGCGTCAAGCAGATGCATGTGAACATCTCTTGAGGAAGAGTAACCTTCGATTCTTACAGATAACACATGGACAGATAACAAAACCCCCGCTTGTTCGCATTAGCCACTACGAGGAAATCTTTCAAACCCGTAGTGAACTCGCCGGAGAGTCGGTTACCGACATCCATTGCCGATTCATCTGCATTATTATAATATAAAATATATAATTAACCATCATGCATTTGTTAAACTAACTAGCTACAAACAATATAAATTAAACAATGAACTACACACATGCATATTTTATCAATGACACATCAAAGGTTCATCAAGTTGCTAACCGCGATCGAGGAGTGTGGCTCCAACATTTCATGTCATGTTTGTTTCATGCTCTTGGGGCATTTCATCAAACACCTTATGTGCATAAGAGGAACCAAAAGCAAACCTACACCCACTTGTGAAGAGAATGGCTCCAAATGGCTAAGTGTTGGCTGCTGGATGGGTATATATAGGGAGGGCTTTAGTTGCGGTTGGCCCAGCAAACCGTGACTAAAGGTGCTCGAAGCCTTTAGTCGCGTTGTCCTGCCAACCGCGACTAAAGACCTCACATGCGCCACCACCACCGAGCGCCTGGGCCTAGCCTTTGGTCGCGTTCACCTCCGTAACCATGCGATTAAAGGTCCCATTAGTCGCGGTTCCTACAGCTTCGCGACTTATGGGGCTGGACGGAAGCCTGTTTTTCCACCAGTGAATGTATGAATTGCATCAATGGTATATGAACATTACCAAGATTTCCAATCGAGAGTCCCTCATGGTGAATGTCAAGAAGGAGCATTACTACCATGAGAAAGCTCTGTGCGTTGAGTATTCAGAACTATTTCAGTTATACAATCAAGACGCACTCGACAAATCTCTCGTCAGTTGCCATTGTTTGTAAGTGATTTCTTTCTGTAATTTTTGATCAATCATTACATGTAATTATCCTCACTATATATTCTTTTCTGGGTATTATATGCATGATAAAGATGTATGAAATGAAAAAATCTGGACACTATGGCATTGGGTTCATTGACCCAAATACCATTAATGAGTACACATGGAATCTTGCAACTTATCAAGCAGGTGTAGAGGAAAGCATGCTAGAGTTCTTGAAGTGCCTCAATACGAATGAAGATATACTACTTCCTTACAACTTCAGGTGAGTTAATACAAATTCTGTTTTTCCTTACTAGCTAGCTAGATGTTAATAACTAAGTGTATACGGTTTACGATATATAGTTGATTAATTTTATGCACATGCATGCCCGCTTAATTAAGACATGCAAACGTGTGCAGTTTCCACTGGATCTTGTTAATCATTAAAGTTGACAAAGCAACAGTTGAAGTACTCGACTCGCTACTTAAAGAACATAAATACTACACCATCGTGAAGGGGATAGTCAACAGGTAATTTCAATCATTATTAACTATATCTCGGCCTATTATTAGTTCGTCATTTCCTGATATGAACTATTTAATAACCCCTTTATTGATTTTCTTTGCCGGCGGGCAGGGCTTTGGCAAAGTTCATCAAGGTGACTCCAGACAAATGGCCAAAAAAGTTGTTATGGCATCGACCAAAGGTAAGTAATTAAGTAGTACTAGCTAGCTAGCCATCTCTTTAATTCTTCTTTCAATACCATTAATTAATTATCATGCTTGATTAATCATTATCTGATTCAATTCCATTCTCGTAAATTCCACGAAGCGGTAGCCATGAATGATCTGTGTGCATACTACGCTTATGCGAGAACATTCGCATGATAGCGTCCAAAGGAGCAGATCTCAAAGACAGGACTGGATGCGTTGTCGTAACACTATTCACACCATTATCGATATCTTGTAACACAACTAATACACATGCATATTGATCTCCTTCTTAACAGTTCAGAGAGGTGCGGGAGCAGCTCCTACCAACGGAGCGCATACTAGCACTTCAAGAGGAAATAGCCGGATTTTTGCTCGACCAGGTCATAGATCCCAAAGGAGAATACTATTACCCGCTACCGCCCCCATGAACCACTTGTCATCGTGCTTGCTCCGAAGGCACCAAGGCAACATGTAGGAGAAATTGTATATGTATATTCATGTGTATGTGTGAATAGTTAATGGTGTTGGCTATGATACATTCGATGATATTATATATATATATATATATGCGGTTCTACGATTTAGAAAATCTATATATATATATATATATATATATATATATATATATATATATATATATATATATATATGCATAACGTGTACAATTTGTAGTATCGTGAAATATCAGCAAACAAAAAAGATTTAAATTGAAAATAAAGCCAAATTGAAAACACAAAATTAAAGCAAAAATTAAAAAAACATGCAAACATTTAGTACCGATTGGTGTTACCAACCGGTACTAATGTCCTACATGCACCCGAGCCTGGCTCGTGCCACGTGGTGGCCCTTTAGCGCCGGTTCATGACGAACCGGTACTAAAGGGGGGGGGCCTTTAGTCCCCACTCTTTAGTGCTGGTTTGTGAACCGGCACTAAAGGCCGTCACGAACCGGCACTAAAGGCCGGTTCTGCACTAGTGTATACAAACTGGCCAAGTGGGGATCATACAAAGACCTCATGTGAGTTTTAAGCCGATACTGGTAGCGCATGGAATTTGTAGGCTTGAGAGGCATAGGAAACATAGCAATCACCATACTTCGATTTATTTTCAATGGAAGATCTCAGTGCCACTAGAAAACGCTTCTTAATCGGGATACAAAGCACTGCAAAAGCACATAGCGTCATTTCTCTGATGTTAAGCTTAGACTTTGGTCATCGTGCCATCATAGATTTTCTAACCAGTGTGTGTGCTCTAGCGACATGGAAACCTTCTATCCTCAGTGTGCTCGTTATTGTTTGAGGTGGTCTGGATTATTTGGGAGGCCGTGATGGTGATTAAGGGGTTGAGTTGTGCATTGGGCCAGATGGACCATAGTGTGTTGTGAGGAACAATGGGCCCATGTATCGGTGACTTAGCTCGCTAACATTTGTGCCGGCTATTTTATTTGATAGTCCATTTCGGAGTAGCCTTTGTTTCTTTCATTTCTGTGGTTTTTTTTGTCTTGTTCAATGTCTTCTCATTCCCTCTCGGTCTTTTTGGGGGGGGGGCGTGAAAGAAATTTGGGCCAATAGCTCCTGTGCGACGTTTTTTAGGTGAATTGGCAAGAGGGCGACGTTGTTCGAGTGAATGGTTGTGGTGCGACACATTTGAGCAGGTAAATAGCCCACGCACGACATGGCTGTTAAATGTGGTTAAATTGGTCGTCAACCAAGCCCGCCCGTTTATGTTAGGACATGTGGGTCCAACTTAATTGTTCCTCAAAGCAGCTGACCTTGCCCTGCCGCCCGACCGTGCCGGGCCCGCCACTCTGCCCCCTTCTTCTCCGGTGACGGCGGATCTTATGCTCTCGATGGCGGCGGCGGAGCCCTCAATCCTCAACAAAGGGCGGAGCCTTCGTCCTCGAAAAATGGTGAGTGAATTCAAACCCTAGTCGCCTTCCCTGCCTCTCTCGGCCAGAGATCTCAGCTCGCTTCTCTGTTTTCGCTATGGAATCGATAGGTTGTGAGGGAGCCCGTGGGCATACCGAGATGTAGCCGCCAGATTCAACTTCAATAGGTAATGCGCCTCTCTTGATCCAATTTTGCATGCAATTAGGGGTGGCCTCGTCTGCTCTTTCTCACGGGCTCACATTATCCGCCATCGACAGAGGGGATGCCGCTCGGACCTTTGAATTGACAATAATTTCTTTCCATCAAAGGCAAAATTAGTTGATGGTAGCATACAGAACATTGAGAGAGACACAATTGTTAAATGGGATGTTGAGTTTACAGAGATTGATCCACAAGTTCTACGAACATGGGAGAGACGGCAAAGAAGAAATGGGTGGAAAAATTGGGGAGAATATTGTTTGGGGTCCAGAGCAAGAAGTATCACTGTTGCGGTTTGATGATTGGAAAGGAGAGTATGTTAGAATAGAAGATGGTGAACAGATTGTTGAAGAAATCGATCGGCAAAACGGCTGGACAAGCAAACGGGCTAATTTTTTTTGCTGAGCTCGTTGATCTGAACATTTTTTTCGAAGGTTGGATATGTGCCATCACAATTGGCTGCGCACATGGTAGACGATGATTGGGCTACACAGAGACCATTGATTCCCATGTGTACTGAACTTACAGTAATAGCCGAAGAGGGACAGGTGACTGGAACTGAAACTGAAACTACAGCAGTTGTTGATTGGAATGTAGTTGAATTAGATGAGCCTACTGATTTGGTCATTGCACCAATGCCTGACATTGAGATGGCCAAACTTTTTGGCATTCCAGTCGATGACAGAGATAAGCACGAGAGGGGCGAATCTAGTTTGCCTGCTAATGCTGATGAAGAAGTGGATGGACAGTTGATGGAACAAGCTGCAGATGAAGTAGATGATGCACATGATGATGAGCTGGTGCATGTGTATGGCAAAGAAAACCCTGTCATTGATGTAGGCAAGTTGTTCCCAAGCATGAAGGAGTTTAGGATGTGTTTCAAGACTTATGCAGTGAAACATGAGTTTGATGCCAAGACTGTTTGGACTGATAGAAAGAAGTTTTATGCAAGGTGTAGAGGATTTGATGGTAGTGTGAAGCCTTGCAAGTGGTACATATCTGCTAGACTGCAACCTGATGGAAGTACTGTCAGGGTTAACCAAATCCCCAATCAACATACTTGTATTACAAGTTCACGAGACAGTATCAACCATGACATCACAACTTTGGGTTGCGAAAAAGATCACCTCAATTTTAGCCAAAACACCAAACACTACCGCCAATAAACTCAAAGTAGACTTGGAAAAGATGTACCCCATTAAATTGAAATATACCACAGTGTGGAAGGCAAAACAAAGGGCAATGAAAAATTTATATGGTGATTGGGCAAATACATTTAGGATGCTTTACAACTTCAAAGCAGAGGTGGAAAAGAGGTCACCGGCAAAGGTTGTGGAGATAGATACAAAGGTATCACCCTCGTGTGAAGTCAAGTTCTCCAAGTTTTTATGGCTTTGAAGCCTTGCATCGATGGGTTCAAAGCGGTGTCGCCCATATTTGAGCATGACTCATCATTTTGACAGCAAGTGGAATGGTCAGTTGGCATGCAATGCTCTAGATGGACACAACTGGATGTTTCCTATTGCTGTTGGCTTGTTTCATCGAAATGAGGCTTCATGGACATGGTTCATGATCCAGCTTGAAAAGATGCCTAGGGCCAGTGTCACCTTTGGCTATACACACAGATGCATGTAAGGGGCTTGAAAATTCAGTGAAAACTGTTTTCCTACATGCTGAGAAAAGGGAGTGCTTCGGTCATTTGTGGATGAATTTGATCAAAAAATTTAGAGGAGAAGAATTTGGGCGCATGTGGCCAGCAGCAAGATCTTACACTAGATAGACACACAAATATCATCTTGATAAGATAATGGCAGCATGTGATGACTTTGGTCCATGGCTGAACACCTACCATTCTTTGTTATGGTACAGGTCAGCATTCAACACTTCCATCAAGTGTGACCACATCAACAACAATTTGGCAGAGAGTTTCAACAACAAGGTGAAGGAGTTAAAAGATTTGCCTGTGCATGACATGGTTGACCAAATCAGGATCATGCTCATGCGGTTGTGGGAATTGAGAAGAAGGATAGGTGATTGTCTGCAAGGTGATAAGCTTCTAGCAATGGTACAACAGGTGGTCAATAGGAGCAGAAATCTTTCACATTTGTTTGTTGAAAAATCTTCACCTTGGGGTGCTAAAGTTAGAGATAACAAAACTGGAAGGAGACATGTTGTTAACACTGAATTGCATGATTGCACTTGCCTCGAGTGGCAACACACTGGTAAATCATGTGAGCATGTCATTCTCTTCTTAGCATCCCAACCGAAGATAAACATGCACCCATATTTGCATGAATATTATTCGGTAGCAAGATTCAAAGTTGCATATGCTACTCCAATTCCAGCACTTACAGATCAGTCTCAGTGGCCTGAAGTGGACATTGAATTTTCCATGTGTCCTCCCTTGACGAAAAGAAAGGCTGGCAGGCCTAAACAGAGTAGATTCAAGGCATGGTTTGAGAAAGGTGGGAGTAGTAAGAAGGGAAAGAAAGATGGAAAGCCAAAAAGGGCCCAAAAAGGTAACAAAAACAGATGCAAGTTGTGCCAGGAACTTGGGCACAGAGTGGGGTCTCACAAATGTCATACGCCTCTGATAAGCCAAAGTATGTTCTTGTTTATTTGTCTGTGTTTTGATTTGGTGCTTTTTTCTAATTACTTCTAATTACTATATATATAACATTTTCCCAATGGCCAGGAGGAAGCGAGCAAGTCAACCCCTTGTTGTTGAACAGTGTTGGCCAACAAAAAAGCAAGAGTCAATGGCGGTAGAAAGAAGAGAAGTGTGCCCGAGCCCGAGCAGATCAAGAAAATCCTGCTGCAGCCAACATTCAGATCAAGAAACTGCTCGAGGTTGAAACTGAACCTGAGCGTGTCGAGGTTCAGATCAAGAAACCCATGTTGAGGTACACATCAAGAAACTGCTGTCGAGGTTGAAACTGAACTGAGCGTGTCGAGGTTCAGATCAAGAAACCCATGTTGAGGTACACACCAAGAAACTGAAATTGCTGTCAACATTGAGACTGAAGACACTGATCATGAGGGTGTTGGCGAGGTGTTGAAAAGACCAGTGAAGAAAACCAAGATGATCAGTGAACTTGTGTGTGTAGTAGAACCAAAATTAAGAAGTGCTAAGGCGAAGAAGGGCACGCGACGTGGTAGGAAGAGGTAGAACAGAGAACAGTTTGAAAATTTGGGGCATGTAATAATATTTGTAAGTTGATGCGTACTGGTAGTCACCATGTATCCCCATATTTCTATTCGAACTTGTTTGTTGGTACCTTGTCTAAACCAGCCAAATAAAATTCAAATTTAAATTCAAATTTGGGCACAAATTTGAATTAGGGATGGGGTATTGATGTTTTAATGCTATCTAAAGTACCTCAACTGAAATTATGTTTGCTTGCTGATCATTCCGAGCCCTTTTGGTAAGTTGAACTCATAGTCATGAAAAGTGTGTCTCAAATGACCTTCAAAGGTAGGGTAAATGGCCTCATATTTAAGCAAGTTTTTTTGGCACCTTGTCTAAACCAGCCAAATAATTTTTCTACACATCTATTCTACCTATATAGTGTAAATCTAAAGTCTCACTATTTATTGAATTAATTTTCTATTATTTTCTTTTTTTTGAGAAAACAAGGTTTAATAGAAAATTATATATAAAACAAGTTTAAAACGTGAAAATGAGAAAAGTAAGTTAAGATCTTTCTTAGTCAATCCAAAATGAAGTTTTGGTGAGGTTTTCACACTTTTCATTTTCAAAACCCCACCTACTCTCTCGGGTGCCCACTACTCTCTCCCTTGAACTCCATACTACATTGTTCGAGGAATGACAAGTTTGTGAAGGATTTTTCGTAAAAATGTATGTAAACCATATTTATATTTTTTTTCTCGTTACTACACGACATAATAAGACTATGTGCGCAGGTTTTATATATTTTTGATTTTTTTGAATTAGTTATGCTCAACCCTAATCAGCCAAAACCCCTCTCAAAACCCCGCACACTACCGGGTCGTCGATCGTTGTGCGTGGACGGTTGAGATCAGGCGCTAGGGTTAGCTACAGTGTGCATCGATCCGCATGAGACGCGCTGATTGGTTGAATCAGTGTGCATCGATCCGCATGAGACGCACTGATTGGTTGAATCAGTGGGGTTTGGATCAGCCTCTGTCATTGGGGCATCAGGACTGTCGATGTGGGAACGACACCTATGGGATCACAAGAATCCCTACTACGGTTGCGGGGCGCGGGGTCGTGAGAAGAGCGGATCAAACAGATAGCACACGGTTTCTTTATCTGTGTTCGGCCGCGAGGATGCGTAAAACCCTACTCCTGCTTTGGTGGTTTGTTTATCTGTGTTCTTGAACTAGTAATGGGGCGTGAGGAGCTCCAAAAAGCCGAATCCTCCTCCTGGTCTCCTTGGGCCTCCTTTTATAGGGAAAGGGGTTGCCACAGTGGCACGCAGGAGGTGGAAAGGGTACAGTGATGCGAGTTTATCCCTCGCATTACATGACAAGGCGCTTTTAATGCGTCTTGCTTAGGTGTCCTTGCTTTATCGGGATGGGGGAGGGCCTGTCTCGTCTGTCGCCGCCTTTCGTGGTCGACAGCGCGCGCAGCCAGCGGTGCCCGCGGTGCCATGTAGGCAGGCAGGCAGCTGAGGTGGCGCAATGGTGGGTGTCCACGAAGATCCTCTTGCCGCCACGCAGGTGCCTGCCCAACTGGTTGGGTCGGTAGCTGCATGCGAACGGTGGTGGAGGTTTGATTGGCGTGGGCCTGATGGTGGCCCTATGGGTGTTCTTGGCGAGGGCCTCACCGTAGCCCCGACAAGGGTCTTGCCGTGGCGCCTGCTGCCATCCCCGGCAAGGCTCTTGCTGGGGGCCTTGTGGTCCTCCTTGGCTGGGATCCCGCCAAGGGTCGTCATCTTCTATAGTGTGTATCTGATCTTGAATGTCTTCACAAAGATCTGCATGCCACCACGGGGATGTCTCCCGAATCCTTGCCCAATGGGGGCAATGGACCCAAGGGTGATTCGCTCCGTAGGTGTGGGACGAGCTGCCACGGCAAAGGTCTTGCCGGGTTTGCTAAAACCGCCTCTCGGCAAGGGTCTTGCCGGGGGAGTCCGCTTCGTCCCCTTTACTCTTTGTGGTCTTGGTCTTGGCGTCGTTCTGCTCCTTTCGAGCTTTGGCCTTACCTTGGTTCACCTCCCTTGCCTTGCTTAGTGCGGTGGTGCCCGCGGCTCAGACTGCCCGTGCACAGTTATAGGGGTACAAAAAGTGTACCCCTCTTTTTGTACACCGACAGGAGCCCCCGGGCCTGGGCCACACATAAGCGCAATCGCGTCGTTGGGCTAGGCCCAAAAACGGTGCGGGGGCAGGCGGGGAGGTTTTTACCCTGGTATGTCTTTTCGCGCACTGCGCTTCCCATGCTTCCCGCGCGTGGCTCGACGTGGGGAGGCGTGCGTGACGTGGGCGGCATGCATGGGGCTGAGCTCTGCGCGCATGCGTCACGTCGTAGTAAAGGGGGCGGTTCACGCCTTCCCCATAAACGGAGGGAGGCTCGAGGCGCGCCCATTTATCGAACGGGCCGGCGTGGTCTTCAAGGCGCCCACTCCCACACGATCACGGGGTGGGGAGAGGTCGCCTCACCATCGCCTTGGTCCCGCATGCCTGCCACGTGGTTCTCATGCGCTTGGGGTGGCGAACGTGGAGGCGGAAACCGGGCCGTCGCGGGCTGGGGCAGCGGGTTGGTCCAGTTCCTCGCGCCTTCCGCGTCTTGATTGGCTGAGCGGGCGGTTGAGCCCCACCCGTGCCTTTATAAAGAGCGGGGGATGGCGTCCCACATTCTTCCATCTTCTCCTTCCTTCAGCTTCTGCTCCCCCCTCCATCCGCCATGGAGAGAGGGAATCATGGCCCTTCAACGGTGGCGGCGAGGGTCGCCGCTCGACAACGCATCCTTCCTTCTCCTGCACCTGTGGTGGCAGAGCCAGCCGCGAGGGGAAGGGGGAGGGGGCGAGGCCGTGGGCGAGGCCATGGGCGAGGCCATGGGCGAGGCCGTGGGCGAGGCCGAGGCGCTCAGGGAAGAGGAGAACGGGGCGGCGCGCCGGTCTCGCCTCCGCCAGTAGTTCCTCCCCCCATGGAGGGCCATGTTGGGGATGACCCTTGTGAGTTCTTCGTCAGGCTGCGTCGGCCGCCTCGCCGTCGCCTTCGTCTCCCGACTCCATTCGCGCGGGAGATGGAGCTGGATCTGCCAGAGTCATTGCGGCTACACATGAGGGGCTGTTGGATCAGCGGTACGCGAGTTCGCGTCGACTTCCCAGCCCCTCACGTGATGTATCTTCGTCGAGGATGGAAGACATTCGCTCACATCCACCGCTTGACGGAGGGCTCACTCTCCATTTCAAGCTGATGGAGGGTGGCCTCCTCTCCGTCAAGGTCTTCGGGTGCTTCGGGACTCGGGCAAGGTGCTGCGTGGAGAGCTCTTCTGATAGCGAAGACTCCTCCTCGGGCGGGAGTGGCGAGGAGGACAGCGGCAGTGACGACGAGGGTAGCAAGCGGCAGGATGACGGGTCCGACTAGGTGTCGGGCGCCGCTCCATGCGGCACCGGCGACCCCATCATCCGTGTCGCCGGCTTCCTGAACTTCTCGGGGTCGTCTCCTTGGGCGGCTGGCATTGGGAGGCTGCCGAAGAGGAAGAGGGCGGGCAGCAAGGCCGTCAAATCGGAGTAAGCGGGCACCGACGCCTTCGACGCGTGCTGATGTCCTGCCGCCTCGTCTTCGAGCTCTGCTTCCGGCGCCGCCATCACCATCCAGCCTTCGGACGGCCACCGAGATGTTCTCTTGGTGTCTCCTGCCACTCATAGCTCGCCTAGGCGCCCCTTTTGCCCTTTTTGCCTCCTTGACCTGCCTCCTGAGGAGAGGGACCAGAAAGGGGTTACGGGCACCTTATCTCTTTTTAGCTTGCAAGCCTCTGGGCCTTGGTTGAATTTAAAACTTGTAATCCCATCATTCATGTTTTTCATTCCCCATGGGCTGTACCCGAGTGGAATGTTTTTAGTGAAAAAGGGATGCTTGTCGGGTCATTTGTTTGCGGGTAGAACCCACGACAAGGAGTAAATCCTTGATATCCCTAAGATAAACATTTCCTTGTTCCGCAACAGCCCTGCCGCCTTCCCACTTCGCCGACCTTTCTCACGCTTTTGGCGGAGGCAGGATGAGGTGGAGTTCAGGCTCCTCGTTTCATCCTTTTGCTGCCGCGACTCGACCAAAACCTGGCCCCAGTGAACGAGCCCTAGGGCCTAGAGTTTTAGGGAGCACGGTAGCTTTGGGAAAAACGAGGTTTCACATACCTCAGTCCATAAGGGAATGCATGATAAGGGATGAAGAACTTATCTGAAGTCAGAGCCCCCGCAACTCCGGGTTTGCCGTGGGTGAATTCTTGCACTTGCAGCCCCGCAATGCTGGCTTGCCGGGTCTAGATGTCGGTCTGTCCCTCTTTTCTTTTTCGCCCTCAAGTGATCCGCAAGGATATCTGTGAGTCCTGCAGACCAAAGAAGACAAAAGGACGGCAAAGAGACGCACACTCGACCTCTAAGCTAGGGGTTAGTCGCCGCTAGCACTATCAACCCTAACCAAGGACGAGACTCGACCTAGCATGCATGCTATAACTTAGGGCGCCGCCGCTTCATTTATTTATGCTCAGTGGTCTGCTACCGGCTTTGTACAAAGGGTTACATGCATCATCGGCAATGCTTGTACAAAAGGTGGCTTGTCGGGGCCCGGCAAGCCGCTACCACAGTAAAACTTATGAAGATGCTCAATGTTCCAGGAGTTACTCACCGAACAGCATCTTTGGTCTCCAGCGGACTGCGCCAGCACGGTGACTCAGACACCCGATAAGGGCCTTCCCACTTTGGCGACAACTTGTTGGAATTCTTGGCGATTGAACGCGCCAAGGACAAGGTCGCCTCAAGGCTTCGGGCATGAACCTTGCGGCTATGGTAGCGGCGCAAGGCTTGCTGGTAGCGTGCTGCTCTCACAGCCGCCTGAAGACGATCTTCCTCAAGGAGCATTGCGTCATCTTGCCGCAGTTGCTCTTGCTCAAGCTCGTCATAAGCGAGCACTCGAGGTGACCCGTATATGAGTTCAGTGGGGAGAACTGCTTCTGCCCCGTATACCAGGGCAAAAGGTGTCTGGCCGGTGGCTCGATTTGGCGTCGTCCTGATCGACCAAAGAACCGCCGGCAACTCATCAATCCAGCGCCTTCCACTCTTGTGTAGCCTGTCAAAGGTCTTGGTCCTTAAGCCTCGTAGTACTTCAGCATTTGCCCTCTCAGCTTGACCATTGCTTCGCGGGTGAGCAACGGAAGCGAAATGACTTTTGCTGCCAAGGTCTTGAGTATATTGCATGAAGGTGCGGTTAGAACTGTGTGTCGTTGTTGGTGATAACCTGTTGGGTACACCAAAACGGCACACTAGTTCCTTGAAGAACTTGACGGCCGATCGAGCTGTGACCTTCCTCATCGCCTCCACCTCCGCCACTTTGTGAACTTGTCGATTTCAACGCATAAGTACTCAAAGCCCCGACAGCCGGGGAAGGGGCCCAAGATGTCGAGCCCCTGCACCGAGAAGGGCCAGAGAGAGGAATGGTTTGAAGGGCTTGAGCTGGCTGATGAAGCTTCTTTGAATGGAACTGACACACTTCACACTGGTGACTAGTGTCGTCGATCCTCGGAGGGCGGTGGGCCGAAGAAGCCTTGCCGAAATGCCTTGCCAAGGGCAAGGGCCCTTGACCCAATGTGGGATCCACATATGCCTCCGTATCTCCGCCAACAGCTCCAGTCCTTCCTCTCGAGGGATACACTTCAATTTCACACCGCTTGGCCTCTTTCAGACAGGACGCCATCGATTTAACTGCTACATGATAGAGCGACGGGCTACTTTTTTCCGCTTCTTCCTGCTCCTCGTGAAGTTCCCTTGTTTGGAGGAATCGGACGGTATGTTGTGCCCACGCCGGAGCTCGGGCTCGACAATGCGAGGACTAAAGGCATTTCTCCGCTTATAGGAGCGGCTGTCTCGACGGCAAGAGCTTGACGCCCGCCGAGCCAGTCGTCCCGTGGCGGGTTTCAAGATCCCCGGCAATATCTTTGCCGGGCGGCTCCGGGAGCTCGGCGGGAAAGTACTTGTCGGGCCCTGATTTCATCCTCTTATTCTTCTCTCGCTGATGGATCAACGGATGGCTGAGTTAGCTGAAGCACAAAGGTACCGGTTCCACAGTATCTTGAGGGCAGCGCTTTTGACAGTAATTGGTGATATCGTTTTTCGCCGGGAACGGTTCAGCTCGTATGCCGTCGAACGCTTTTCCTGCTTTCTCACTTCATCGACGAGGCCTTCATCAACGGGCTCGTAATCCTTGTTGACTTGCTTGATGACGAGCTGCGAGTCCCCCGACGATGAGTTTCTTGATTCCGAGGTCCGCCATGATCCTAAGACCGCAAGCAGCCCTTCAGACTGGCCAGATTGTTTGTTGACACCTCCTCGGGAAGTGCATCCGATCACGCATTTGAGGTGCTCTCCAAAGGCGCGACAAGTAGTACGCCAGCCCCGGCGCCTTGTAAGGAGAAAGCTCCATAAATGTACATGATCCAATCACAACTTGCCTCATTGCCGGGAGAGCAGTCTCTTGGGCTTCTTCGTCAGCGCTATGGTCCATTTTGCAATGAGCTCCGCTTAGGACTCGGCTCAATCGTCAAGTACTTTCAAACTTGAGGCCAAAGCTGACAGCTCCAGGCTCTATTCCACAATTCTTCCCGCTGCATTCGGATTGTGCAATATCCGCTGCAGAGAAGCGAGTGACGACAAGTGATCTCGCAGTGCTCGAAGTAGTGACGCAGCTTCCTCGAGGCCATAAGAAGGTCAAGAGCAGTTTCTCACGCCGGAGTACCTTGATCTAGCCCCTGCGGAGGGAACTAATAAAGTAGACCGGTGCTGCATCGCTTTCTTCTTCGGCGCACTTCAATTGGCTGTGTCGCCTCTCGCATTGGTGGTGTCGGCTCGCCGCTGCCATAACTCGTCGTCAATTCCTCTCTCGCGCCACTAGTGCGGGCGCCGACCACCTGGTCCGCTGCTGCCAGTATAGTAGCAACGGCCTCGTGGCCTAGGCGCAACTAGTATTGGCGCGAGGAGAGGTACTTCTTCAAACCTTGCAATGCTGCTCGCTTCGCGCCCACTCCATCGGGCCCGCTTTTTGCAAGATCTTGAAAAGGGAAGGGCGTTTCGCAAACTTGAAATGAACCTGCCCATGGCGGCGATGCAACCAGCAAGCCGACGACATCCTTGATTCGCTTGGGTGCTTCAATCTGCTCTATAGCTTTGATTTTGTCGATTGACTCTATCCCACGCCAGGACACCAAGAACCCGAGAAGCTTGCTGGATGGGACGCCAAAGACGCACTTCTCGTGGTTCAGCTTGAGATTGATCTTGCGCAGGTTTGCAAATGTTTCTTGCAAATCTGGTATGAGGGTTGCCCTGTCCTTGGTTTTGACCACTATGTCATCCATATAAGCTTCCATATTTCTATGGAGCTGGGTTCAAAATCAATCTGACCGCCTTTGCAAACGCCGAACCAGCACTCTTCAACCCGAAAGGCATCCGCATGAAACAATACGCACTACATGGGGTGATGAATGTTGTTTTCTTCGCCTTCTCTTGTCATGAAGATCTGGTGGTAGCCGGAGTAGGCGCCGAGGAATGACAACAGATCACACCCAGTCAGAGTCAACAATCTGGTCGATGCGCCGCAACGGAAGGGGCCTTTAGGGCACGCCTTATTGATATCTCGTGTAATCAATACACAGCCTCCACTTCCCATTTGCCTTGCGCACCACGACCGGATTGGCCAACCACGCTGGATGGAGCACTCCTCTTACCAAACCCGCTACTCCCGCCCGGATCTCTTCTCGTGATGAACTCTTGTCGTTTCCAAAGCTTGCTTTCGACCTTCCGCTTGACGGGCCGCATGAAGGCAGACAGAAGGTGGTGCTCAATCACCTCCCGGGAACACCGGGATGTCGGAAGCTTGCCATGCAAACACATCGACATTCGCCTGCAGGAAGGTGACGAGCGCCTTCCTATTTGTCGTGAAGGGTGGAGCTTATGGTAAAGCTCCTCCCGTGCCGCCCTCATTGACGTAAACCTTTTGGTTCCCGGCGGTATGGCCCTGGGCTTCTTGTTTCCGCCGGTGGAGCTCTCTGGCAACACTCCAAAGAGGTGCGCTTGCCGGAGTGGGTGTCCGAGGTCTCACCGGTCTTCTTCTTCTTCCCTCCCGGGGTCCCAGCGGCAGGAGCAAGTGCTCTAGTGGCGGCAGCTGCCGCAATCGCTGGTCGGTATAGTTGGTCAGCGCAAATCAGCGATCTTTCTTATCGGAGGGGATGGTGATGATCGCCACAGGTCCCGCATCTTCGTGGTGTTGTAGGTGTAGTGTGACGCCATGAACTTGGCTGGCCGGGCGCCAAGGATCCTGCCAGGGCAAGGGATCTTGGCAACATCAAACACGATCCTCTCCGGCCCCGTAGTTCAGGTCGCCTCAAAAGTCACGGCAGCGTGACCTTTCCCTTGGGTTGGCTTCTTCCCGGTTGACCCTCTGAACGCGCCTGCCTCTTCGAGGTCTCCATCAGAATCTGCAGCCGATCACGGCAGTGAGATCAAGTTCAGATCGCCCCGCCATCGACTAGCATCTTCGCCACCTTGAGGTTGCGTATTGTTGGTGAAACCAACACGGCAAGCACCGACCGCAGTAGTGCTATCCGGTGATCCTCGCGTCAAAATGATAGGAGTGCCGACCACTTCAGCGCCTTTGGGCATCAAACGACGGCATCGCCATCGTAATCTCTCGCCCAATCGCTTAAGCCGGGCGGTGAGAAGTATGCGCGAGGCGCCGCCGCCGGCGCACATGGCCTCTCAGAGATTTCTGAAACTCTTGGTCGCCGGATTCGCCGCCCTCTTCGTGATCGCCGCTTCGGCTTTCGGTCACGGCGCGGCCTCTCTGTTGCTTATCCTGCCGCGACGGTTCGCTTCGGCCGCCACGCTTCTTGCCGGACCCCACAGCAGACTGCTCGGCCCTTCTCCTTGTCCCGCTCATACTCAGCCTTCGCTTCAGCCGAGGAGCTCAACCTGTCGGCAGTCTTGGAGAGCATGGCCTTTGGTGCGATGGATCTTGCAGATCGCTGTCGGAGTTTTCGCTTCTCGGCAGCCGCTAAGGCCCGGCAGCGACACATCCGCTACTTCTTGCCGGGCCATCCGCCTTGGTTTTCTTGGTGGAGTCGGCGCCATCGATCCCTCGACGGCAAGCACGGCTTTTCCTTTGCGCTTCTGTTGCGGCGCCGCCTTTCTTCACCGGGCGGCAATATCCTCATCCGAGGAGTCGGTATCCACGCCGCATCTTCGCCGGGTACTTCCTTCCTCTTCAGCCCGGCACATCTCGCTGCAAGAACATAGAGTTCTCGCTACATCTTTCACCTTGTTCATTGCCATCTCTTCGCATCTTGCGACACGCGACGCTCGATGGAGCGCTACCGATGATGGCGGCAGGTGAACATCAGGATATTGTACTGCACCCGCTGAACCTCTCAGATATACTTGCGGAGACTCTCGCCCTTCGGAGAATGACGGCAGGTCGCTTGCTTGGCCATGGGCTTGGTGGCCTCCAAAGAAAGGCGCCCACAAACTCATGGCACAACCGACCAGAGGAAATAGAGTCTACCGGCAAGTGCATCAACCATGACATGGCGTTAGGTTTAAGAGCCAACGGAAAGTAATTCGCAAGCACCTTATCGTCGTGGGCTCCGGCAGCTTGCATCGCAATGGTGTAGATGCTGAGGAACTCGGACGGGTGGGTCTTGCCGCTGTACTTTTTACCCACGTCGGGTTTGAAGGTGTGGTGAGTGGGCCATTGGAACTGCCGCATCTCATGGGTAAAAGCCGGACAGCCTATTTCGTAAGGTAGGCCTCCAGGGCTCCCCGGTGCCGGGTGGCTCACAGCAGGCCCTGCTCGCCTATCTGATTGGTGGCGCACTCCGCGGCGGCGCTCGATAGTGGTCCGAGCGTCTTCATGTTCTCGTTCCCGAAGAACTTGGCGCTGGTCACAGTGGGCCCGCGGGTTGGACGATGCTACGGAGATTTCGTCGCCCGTAACGTCGCGATGGGCTGGCGTCCGCGGTACCGGGCGAGGAGGAGGCGAGTGCACCGTGGTCGTGGCGCCACCGGCTCCCCCGCCACTGGTGCGTCGGACTCCATTGGAGCATCGACCCGGGGGCTCCACCGGACTCGGTTCGTCTTTTGTTGGCCACCGCAATAAGGCTTCAGATAGTGGCTCTCCATTCGCTGAGTTTCCCGTAGTGGGAGGAAAATGGAGGAGCAACCACGGCGCGCGCCAGTGGCTTCACGGCGCAGGTGGCAGCGAAACCTGCACGGGTCGCGACGCGGCTCGACTTCCGACCATGTCGGCGAGCTCTATCACGACCCCGCGGTCGCATGCCATCTTCACCAGCGCCGGGCGAAGCGGCAGGTCTTCTAAATCCCGGAGTGGCGCCGGGTTTTTCCGCGGCGACGCCTGGGTCCTCGGTGTGATTACGCTGCTCATCGCGCCGCCGAGAGCGCGCTGCCGGGCGCCGGGCGTGGGAGTCTTGAAGTTTCGCGCTTTCCGGGCGGGTGGCAGCGATCTTGATTTGACGGCGTATGCCCATTACCAGCGCATTTAACATCGCCGCTTCCCAAACTTTGGCTGCTGGACGGTGTTGGTGTTTGTGAACGGCGCCTGGTCCTTTCGCGACCGTCCGCTGCTCGCCTGCCGGACGGATGTCCGATTCCGACGGGCCAACCGCCACCGCCATCTTCTTCTTTGGCGCCATGAGGATGAAGAAGCGCCAACTAATCGCTAGAGCCGATTTCACAACCGCGCTTCTACCGGGCGCGCCAAAGATGTCGGTGGGAACAACACCTATGGGATCACAAGAATCTTTACTAGGGTTGCGGGCGCGGGTCGTGAGAAGAGCGGATCAAACAGATAGCACACGGTTTCTTTATCCAGTGTTCGGGCCGCGAGGTGCGAAACCCTACTCCTGCTTTGGTGGTTTGTTTATCTCGTGTTCTTGAACTAGTAATGGGGCGGAGGAGCTCCAAAGTTTAATCTCTCCTCCGGTCGCCTTTGGGCCTCCTTTATAGGGAAAGGGTTGCCACAGGGCACATGTGAGGTGGAAAGGGTACAAGGATGCGAGTTTATCCTCAGATTACATGACAAGGCGCTTTTAATGCGCCTTGCTTAGGTGTCCTTGCTTTATCGGGGATGTGGGAGGCCCTGTCTCGTCTGTCGCCGCCTCCCTCGTGTCGACACGCCGCTTCGCCAGCGGTGCTCAAGGTGCCATGTAGGCAGGCAGGAAGCTGAGGTGGCGCAATGGTAGGTCTCCACGAAGATCCGCTTGCCGCCACGCAGTGCCTGCCCAACTGGTTGGGTCGACAAATGCATGCTAACGGTGGTGGAGGTTTAATTGGCGGGCCTCGATAGTGGCCCCACGGGTGTTCTTGGCAGGGCTCGCCAGAGTCCCAGCAGGTCTTGCCGGGCCCCGGCAAGGGTCTTGCCGGGCCCCGCAAGGGTCTTGCCGTGGCGCCGCTGCCATCCCCGCAAGGCTCTTGCCGGGGCCTTGTGGTCCTCCTTGGCTGGGATCCCGCCAAGGGTCGTAATCTTCTATAGTGTGTATCTGATCTTGAATGTCTTCACAAAGATCTACATGCCACCACGGGATGTCTCTCAATCCTGCCCCATGGGGGCAATGGACTCAAGGGTGATTCGCCCGTAGGTGTGGAACGAGCTGCCATGGCAAGGATCTTGCCGGGTTTGTTAAACCGCGCCCCGGCAAGGGTCTTGCCGGGGAGTCTCGCTTGCCCCTTTGCTCTTTGTGGTCTTGGTATTACGCCATTCTGCTCCTTTCGAGCTTTGGCCTTACCTTGGTTCACGCCCCTTGCCTTGCTTAGTGCGGTGGTGCCCGCGGCTCGACCGCCTGCAGCATTGTTATAGGGTACAAAAGTGTACCCTCTTTTGTACAATCGACAAGGACCGCTTCATTTGAATCCAACGGCAAGAGTTGACGCGTGCATGGACCAAGCCTACACAGAGCCCTTTCCATCATCGCATGCATGCTCGAGTTTACCCGCAGCATGCACGCCCACCCGCAACAGCACCGCGGCGTTGCATGCATGCCCTCGACGAGTCTCGCCCCGCTACCCCTATCGACGCAAAGATGCTGTCGATGCCTACCATTAGAACCAATGCATCGCTGCATCAAAGCATGCACCCGCCACAATGCAGCAGCCCGATGAAGACAACCAAAAGCCAACGCTGCATGGCGTGCTTGTACATGGCGGCTCCTCTTTAGGACGCACATCGGCATGGGGTATCGATGTGGGTATCGATGCAGATCAAACGGTGTGCTGCCCGTTACAAGATGGGCAAATGAAGGTGTCCATTATTGTCACGTCTCTCATCGACCGAACGTTGCCCTCTAGCCAGGCCCTAGCAAGATGTGCAAATTAATGGACTAGGGCATGAATGCACGGGCGGCACATGCAGAGAACCCGTGCAGCGTGTCCCTTGACCCATGACGGCACAGACGCTGCGCGTGAGCCCGCCCCTTGACCCGCTGACCGGTGGCATGTATGATCGCAGCCCGCTTCCCACGCCGTACACACTTTCATGGGTGCCACCAAATGCCGCCTCGCCCATTAATTCTACGGGTGAAACCACGCCGACTTGGGCTATTTAAGCCGGGCACTATCGCCTTCCTCTCCTCCCGATCCACACCCCATCCGCCTCATCTGCCCTCCTTCTTCCTTCTTCTCCATCAAACCCGATCGAGCCCTCGAGCCACCCCGCCACCATGCAAAGACACCGCCCCACCTACCGCTTCCCCCAACCGCGCCGGAAAGGCTCTACCCGGACGGAGTGTATGTAGAGAGAACCCTTAGGGTTTGGGCGATCTCGAGGTGGAGGCGCAGGAGTTAACGGAGTTCTTCCTTGGGGCCGGCTTCCGCCACCTCCCCCGCGGCTCTCCTCGGATGTACCATCTTGAGGAGGTCAACCACAACGGCATTGTGGTTGGGCCTCGCCACGCTCACTAACCCTTTCGATGCTTTCCATCTCCTCATGCGAAGCGTGATTGGGTTGGTTGTGAGTTCATAGCTTTCACAACCTACAATATCTACACCGACTTCAACGGCATCTTCCCCAACAATGGCGTTATGCACACCCTGCCATACCCCATCAACAACGGGGGGAGGAGTGAAGGGCGGCGCCCGGAGGAGCGAGGTGGCCCCGGAGGAGGAGGAGAAGAAGAACCCAAGAACCCGCTTTGGTGCCCCCCATCTATCTAGCTTAGATCTATCGTATTAGTTTTTTTAAGTTGTAATCGTTATGCTACTATTATTAAGTTTTATTAGTACTTTAAGTTGTGAGGCTATCATGGAGTTGTAAGGCTACCGTGGAACTATGGGTTGCAATCTTTATGCTTCTATATAATCATTATGCTACTATATATTGTGTGTGTTTCGTGCTATTATTTGTGGATTGCTATGGGTTGTTTTTTCTTATTATTCGTGTATTGCTATGGGTTTCCACGGGCCCGGGTTTCTACACCCCAATCACCACACGGGCGCCCTCACCACACACACCATCTTCAAAATATTGGCCAAACCATGGACATGCAACTAGGAGCCCCATGCAAACCCACTATGGACATGGGTGCAACTAGAAATGCAAACTAATTTACTTCTGGCACTTCATGCAAGCATGCAACAGTTCAAGATGCAACTCATTTAGTTCATGGAACTGTGAGACATGCATTAGTTTTAATGCATCAAAAATGAACCATAGACAAAACTTAGTGCAAGAAAAGACCAAAGTAAAACAAGTAACATTTTATTTGCCGGGTTAGAGGTGGGTTGGTGCCCTTACGCGAGTGGGCTGGTCTCTATTTGGGCATGGTTATTTTCTCAGGCCCATTTTCTCATGGCCCAACATCTATTCGCAGCCCAGCTTTTGTTTTTTCTTTACTAGAAACTGAATTTGGGTGTGTACTGCTAATCAAGAACAAAAACAGAGGAAACAGAGCATGAACACTGAATAGGGCCCCGAGAATATCATTACAATAATTCAAGCAAGTTTTGCTTCACACAAATTCAAATTCATCTAACAAATGATCCTCGCTAAGTCAAACCATCGGGCACCCCCGAAACTAGTCGACTAACTAACTCAAACTCTAACAAATTCTAGCGATTGATGAACATCAAGTAAAATAAACCCATAGCAATGACACAACCATAAAATGCTCCAGCCATCATATTTGCTTGCTGCTTCAAATCGATCGATGCTTTAGTTGCTTGCCGATTTTCTTTTATTCACACTTCAGTTCTGACTCGGCATCATCGGATCGGCTCTATCCGACAAATTGGGGGCTTGTTCCACGCAAGCCGCCCCAAAATGGAGCTCTTGGGTTGGGGTTGATCCTCCAATTTCAACCTTTCAACATAGTCATCGAGCCACCAAAATGCCCAAATTTCTTCGTAACCTGAAAACAGGGTCGGCGCATGAATCCTAGATCCACCACCCGCATCCACCGCCCTAATTAGAGGAAAAAGAAAGAAATCGAGAGAAATTAGACCATAGGATTGGTCAAGAACACAGATCTAACCTGCCCTGCTGTGGCTTGCTCAAACATTTCACAAACTCGCGCCCACGGTTGCCATTTTCTTCCTCACACAAGTCAAACGCCTGCAGGCTCCATGCGGGTAATCGGGCATCTTGTCAATGGCAGTGGACCGTGATCAAGGCCCATGATTGGCGGGTGGTCAAGTCGAGCTAGACATCACTCGCCGGAGGCGCGCTTGCTGCGGAGCAGAGGAATAAGAAGGTGGGAAAGGAAAGGGCAGGCAAGCAATGGAGGGGCGGCTGGCCTGGCTCGTGGGTGGCTCGGCCGGGCACGCTGATGAGCACGGGCATGCTTGTGTGGATAAGTTGTGGGTCCCACCTGCATGCGAGTAACTCGTGGGTCCTGTGTCATAACTCAAATCGCTAACCCTCGTGTTTTTCATTTCACTGTTAAATGAGCCTTGTCGCATTGGAGCTATTGTTGGCTTCAAGACGTCGCATCACAGCCATTCATTCGAACTACATCGCACTCCTTCCAATTCGCATGAAAAACGTCGCACAGGAGCTATTGGCCCAAAGAAATCTCCATTAAGCTCACGGGGGCTTTTCAGCCGCAGCCAAGTCCATACCAGCAGCAAGCCATACCGCCGTACGCGGTGTACTACGGCCATAGGCGGCCAACTCATGACTAACAATGTTGAGAGCGGCTACAGTGAATAAAAGAAATCTCCCTGGTAGCGAGACTTGCCATCCAGCGGATTTCCTCTACTAGAGCACGATGAGCTGATCTGTCCTGCTGACGTCCTGTAAGCATGGTCACCGCCTCGCATTTATCCATTTCAACAATGATCGGTAGGTTCGTCCGATATAAGGCCAACTCTAGGCCTTCTACACGCCGCTAGCTCCGCCGAGGGCATTATCACATGTGCGGAGCTCCTCGCATGCGCTTATAGATGATCTCGCCTATCATCTCGTGAGGATCATACCATCACCTACCGCTACCGTGGCCGCAATATAACTCCCGCTCAGGTTCAACTTTGCCCAACTCTAAGACAATGGGCCCAGCTCACGCCGCTTTGACCTCCGGCGACTTGGGCGCATTATGGTGAGTAAAAACCACCATCTTTCCCTTCTCTATATCGCCCTTGGCTTGTTGCTGTATGCCCAAAAGTGAGTTGATGTACCCATGCAAAAAACGCCTGGAAGCTTCGGCAGGGGGCGGCGGCTTGGCATGTGTGATCTCGTTGCGGACATGCTATATTCGCCACATGGTCATGAGCACCACCTGAAAGTGCTAGTTATCGACTAGAGGGGGGTGAATAGGCGATTTTTATGAAAGTCTTCAAAACGTGGAAGTTTCGAAGACAAACAATAGAAATGACCTAATTGATATGCAGCGGAAGATAAACTACAACAAGCAAACCATAGTCAAGTATGCAGTAATGTGAAAGTACAAAGACTAATAGCAGCTTAGTAGTAAGGATCAGGATGGAAGATAGTATGAAACCAACCAACAATAGTAGTCAAACAAAGAAGTCAAACAGGTACGACAAATAGGCAATGACTTCACGAAGACAAACTCTAAGTAAAGGAAGGAGAGGATAGAACCACCACTTGTTGAAGACACAGATTTGTTGGACTCAGTTCCAGCTTGTCGGACAACCAGACGCCGGGTTAGGGAGGCTGAGATTCAACTCGTAAGACCGCTTCACCTTATTCCCTTGAGCTAAGGACACACAGTCCTCGCCTAATCACTCGTAAGTCTTCAAGGTAGACTTCCAACCTTCATGACTTCGCTCACCGGGCGATCCACAATGACTCTTGGATGCTCAGAACGCGACGCCTAACCGGCCGGAGGATTCACAGCCTGAAGTGTAATAAGTCTTCGTGTCACGCAGACATAAAGACTTCAAAGGATGCCTAACACTCTTGGCTCGGGTGTTTGGGCTTTGTCCTCGCAAGGATTTCTCTCTCAAAGGCTTCGAGGTGGTTGCTCTCAAACGACAAAAAGTCGCACTAACTCCTCGAGCATCCACCAATTTATGGTGTAGGGGTGGGCTATTTATAGCCACTAGGAAACCCGACCGATATGTCCGAAATGACCCTGGTCACTAAGGAACCGACACGTGTTCCAACGGTCGATTTCAAACACACACGGCAACTTTACTTTGGCTACAAGCAAAGTCGACTCATCCAGCTCGGATAAGATTTGCTCTCATTGTCTTCGTCAAGACATAGTGTCGACCCCGATTCCAAGTCACATCGATCTAGCCGGTAACACCTCATATCACTTTGCGCCTCACGCACGGTATTCCCACGGTGTCGCTTACCATGGCCCGGGACCATTTGGCGCCTTTTGGCTCACGATATGATAGTGTCGCTAGCATCCATATGACAGAGAACCCGGCCGACATGGCTAGTCGTGAACCCAAAGCGGCACTAACCCATGGGGACAGCATACATGAATCACATCGAGCATGTCGGTCATCAGCGCAGAACCGGCTGTAGCACTGGCTAACAGACTCCGTGAACCCGGCTGTAGCAGGCTAGGCAGACTCGGATGTCACCGCGCGACATTTCAAGGGATGTACACAGAACGAAGTGAAACACATGCCGCCAGCCAAGTGTCCAGAGGAGTAGTGCTGGCTAGCAGACTCGTGAACCGGGCAGTAGCGGACTACTATCGCCAGAAGCACTAGACTACATTTCCCATATGAGAGGCTGCCAAGGATAAACAACTAGATTGTCGGATCCCACACATACCAAGCATTTCAAACATACACACAATATGCTCAATATGTGTAAATACAACATGGCATCACAACATAACTCTACGACTCAAGTATTTATTCATTAGGCCCGAGGAGCCAGATATTACAAACATGGGTCTCATGACCCAACATTCAGAGCATACAAGTCAAAGCACAAGCGAAGCTTAACATGTCCGAGTACGACATCTACAAATGAAAAAGGCTGAGAAGCCCGACTATCTACCAGATCCCGCCGAGGGCACAAGATCGTAGCTGAGGTAACAAGCTAAACGTCAAGTCCACGCTGAACTACTAGCGAGACCGAAGTCTCTCTCGCAAAACATAAAATAAGCAAACGTGAGTACAAACGTACCCAGAAGACTTACATCGTAACTAACTACATATGCATCATTATCAACAAAGGGGTGGTGGAGTTTGACCGCAGCAAGCCAGCTTTGACTCGGTGGCTATCCTGAACTACGATCGCAAGTAACTCTTTTGAGGTATGCACACGAGTCCACATATTCACCATATCAATACACCACTATGGATCCGCTCCCGCCTCCCCACGAGAACGCCATCCATAGCACTCACGCTTATCTTGCGATTTTAGAGTATCCACTTTCACTTGTCTATGAACTATGCATAGGCAACCAAGTCCTTTATCCGAGGACACGGCTATTCAATAGATCATATTAACCCCGCAGGGTGTACTTCTTCACACACGCCTCGCCACTTATCGCCATGTACACGCCATGTATCTCGCAACCTTCAAGCGGAAGCCGGGCGAGGGAGTCGGCCACGACCTGACTAACCACACAAGTCTCTAGTCCAGGTTTATCGCCTATTCGGGTTCCATCCGCAAGGAGATCCGCCGGGTGTCGCCACGGCCCCAAACGATGTGTACAGGTTCCAAGCCCACCAACCGGGTGCCACTTGGTACACCCGCCATTGTGCCTAGTCTGTCCCAAGCCCACCTGCATCGGGTGCCACTTGGTAGACTACTAACACTACCTACAAACACCGTAAACTAGTTGCAACTCCCGGACAGAGATCATGTTGATTAATAAGTCGAGAGGGGCGACTTACCAACCCAATGTGTGGTAGTAACTATTCATGGATCACAAACACGTAACTCAGTTCCCGAGGACGGCTGAAATGAGACAACCCACCATGTACTCCTACATGGCCTCTCACCGCTACCTTTACCAAATCGTGTTCACACACTTAGCTCACAACAAGAGGACATGTTCACCACCTCCAATTCATCCCCGATGAATCGACCGACTCAACTCTAAGCAATAGCAGGCATGACAAACAAGCATGAATGAGTAGGCACATCAGGCTCAAACAACTCCTACTCATGCTAGTGGGTTTCATCTATTTATCGTGGCAATGACAGATGCAAAGGAAAGGGTTCAACTATCGCAGCAAGTAACACATGAGTCGTTGTTGTCCTAATGCAGTAAAAGAGAGCAGGAGCGAGAGAGTGGGTTTGTATCGAATGAACAAGGGGTTTTGCTTGCCTCGCACTTCAAGATATTATAGTTCTTCATCGGTGTCATCGAACTCATCGTCGAACCACGCTCATCGAGAGGGACAAACACCGCAAACAAGAAAGAACACAATCAATGCAATGCCACAATATGATGCATGATCATGACATGGCAATATGATGTGATTTGAGCTAATGCATCTAGCTATGATTTAAATGAAGTTGGTTTGAATACAAGATTCAAATTCAAACTCCACATGTAGTTATTTAAATGCCATTCATTTCATTTGTCCTAATCAGTAGTCATAAGTTGTTCTAACATGCATGAAAATGGTACAGATGGATAGATTGGATTTTTCTGATCATTTTTCATATATAATTTATCTCATTTGGAGTTACGTTGAATTTATATGAATTTTTGAAGTTTATACTATTTTCTGGAATTTTCTCAATAAGAATAAATCCAGAAAAAGCATTATCATACAAGATGACGCCAGCAGACGTCATCGGGTCAACGGAGCCGGTCCAGTCAAACCTGATGTGTCGGGTCCACACGCCGCTGACTAACTAACTAATCTAAATTAATTAGTGTTAAACTACTACTAACTAAAAATGTCAAGGAGTAATTAGACTTAATTAAAAACTAAACTAGGATTAGTCAGGCCCTCGGCCCACTTGTCGTCGACTCGGGAGGTCAAACCCCGGTCAACAGGGCCTAACCAGCCGGCGGCTCGTCGCGCGTGGCAACAGCGCGACGGAGGGCTCGGTTCGCTTCTCCGGCGCCCAAACAAGCGGCGGAGGGCACCTGCTGGAGATGGAGCTCGCCAACATCCAACGCAGCAAGCAAGCAGCAGCTGCTAGGGCGGAGCTCGCGGAACGAAGCCTGGGCGGCGGCCGCGATCGCGCAGGCGGGCGGCTACGGCGCATGAGAAGAAAACAGAGAGGGGAGGACGGGCGAAGCTCACGGCGATCTTCTTGGAGTGGACGGCGAGCTGAGGGAGGCCTCGAGGCACTCGGCGCCGAGGGGAATCTCCGCGACGGCGGTCGGGACGAGCTAGTTGAGGGCAGAGGCGCGCCTGGCCGAGTGGCGGAGCGAGGAGGTCGAGGACGCCGAGGCGGAGCTCATGAACTCGCAGAGGGGCGAGGAATGGCTCAGTATGCAGAACGGCGAGCGGGCGGCGGCGGCTGCTCGGGTGCGCAGGCGAGGAAGAGAGCCAGGAGGGGATGGGGACGAGAGAGAGCGAGAGAGAGTCGGGCTGGCGCGTGGCATCTCCTGTGAGGTGTCCGCAAGCAGCAGAGAGGAGGTGGCTGTGGCGCGGCTCAAGGCTGGCACGACCACACACTGGCCCCCCGGGCAGGAGCTTGAGGACGATGGCGCTGGGGCTGGCTGGCTAACTGCCAGCCAGTGGGCTTTGTGGGCGCTGTAAGTTCCTCGTGAGTCTCTCGCTTTTCCTTTTCTTTCTTTTCTAATTTCGACATTTGTTTCTTGACTTAGTAAAATGGCTAGGCACTTTCAAAAATCATGCCACTAATCGAGGTCACTGCTTGGAATATTTCCAATAGTAAATATTTCAGTTTAGGATTAATTGACATTTAAAATATTTATAGTATTTAAATGCCCAAAGTCAACTACAATAAGATTTAATTCATGACCCCAATTGACCTAGAAAATGTGCAATATTTTTGGCAGAGGTTCAAGACCAAACCAAAGATGATGAACATTTTGGGAAGGCATTTTGGGTTCATTGAAGATATTTTTATTTGAACCTAGTTGAATTCTTTCTCGATGCTAGGGTTTGGTCAATCCCCATTTCAACTTAAATAGAATTTAAACATGATGCAACAAGATGCAAAACACCAGCAGTACCGTGGCTAGGGATGTGACAACTCACCCCACTAAATGAAGAATCTCGCCCCGAGATTCGTGGACGGAGGTAAGAAGACAGAGGGCACAAAACTATCACAATCTTCTCGATCCAATTGCCCTTCTCAAGATGTTGATTCATTCCATCATCTTGGTCTTGACGCCTTTGCTTTCGAGATCTTCACCGACACGACAATGTAAAGAGAGGGAAACCCTACAGGATTTAATCTTCTTGAAGATCGAGCAACTCAAGATCAGTTCATGGAGTGAGACGAAGAACATCTCTTGAGTTGAGACACCAAACACACATTAGGAATGATGGAAAAAAACGGATGACGAAGGTTCAAATTGGTAGGCAACCATTCCACGCTTAAGTAAAATGGTGCACGGTTTCAAAGTAGCAAGGAGATGATTGCCATGATTCCATAACGGACACCTTAGGAAAGGTGACTCAGAGAGTTATTCCCTTATGGCAAAAGAGTTACTTTTGATTCAGAGATCATTGACACTCTTTATACCAGCCTAAGGCAATTCACAACACTCGCTTAGCGGAGTACAAAGGGATGGCATACACGGACTAGAATGGATGATGTGGACTACCTTGTTGAAGACAACGCAAAGGATGATTTTACTTATGCTGCGTGCTCTCAAGAACTTGAGAATTTCCATATTCACCAAGGTTCTATCAACATCCGTGTCAAGGATCCCGCAACACAACATACTACCATGATGAATAGTGATGGACGATGCAGATGCATAGGAAGATAACACCTCCTCGATTTCACCTTAGCGAGGCCAAGGAAACAAAATCGATGATCGAATCGAGAGACATTTAGCACTTCGCTTCTAATGTTCTCCTTGATGTACTAGTTACCACCGCATGCTTTAAAGCATCAACATAGCCATTAAGTAGTGGTCGGACTTCGGAATACAAAGGATCCATAAGAAATAACTTCTGGAGTAAATCCTACGAAGTCCTTATGGGGAGGTGGCCAACTTTCTCAATTAAGATACTACGATAATAGGTCTCTTGGCTGGGTGTGTTGGCAACGACATGCACTTACCGGGTTATAGAGATACCATTAGTATAGTTCTTGGGAAACGCTCCAACCATCATATCTGCCTCGAGATTCAGATCTAGTTGGGTTAGGACATTCCGCACTCATCAAGTCTAGAAAGAAAATGGAAGTTTGCAACACAAATCGATGAGATGGCGCTATGAGATTCTCGAGGAATGAACTAAGATAGCAAGCTCCAAAACATGAGCTGGTTCTCGCTAAACACATGTGAACACGCTTGTCCTGCATAAGCATGACCACATAGTAGTCTTATGATAAAACACTACCGAGTTCGTGGGGAACCATCATCGAGGATATCAAAGTCTTGTGCACTCAAATTAGACTTCTTTACCTTGAACAAATCACTCAAAGGGCTTGTGTGCTAGGAATTCATATGGAACTAAGATGATCACCTAACATACCACGTAATACTTTGCACGCATGGCTGACTTGGGATGATTCCAGAGGAAACAACATTGACTTTCTCGATTTCATGGCGGCAACTTACACCTAATGCACGGAACTTGGAGAAAGTCACTTTTTCACCAAAACATATACCTCATGAGCGGAACACGAAGGCAATGCTTACAAAGTTTCCAACACTAGGTTGATGTTCAACATGAATCATGGGGAGACAAAATGTTGCTGATGGGCTCAACAACAACTCATCGGAATTTCCATATCATCGACTTCCACCATCATGTGAACACGGTGATAGCATTGATCGCACTAAAAGATGTAATGGTGTATGCTCAAGGGATCAACCACGGTAAGACAACATTACTTAACATCGTTGGTTCTGATTTGACTTGACAATAGCCCATACTCAAGTCAAAGTTCGACAAGGCAATAGATCCAACAACTGATCACGAGGACCAATCAATGGAGATATCATCTTTCTTCAACACACACACGCACGTAAGATATCCCTTAGAGATGAACTAAGT
Organism: Aegilops longissima; assembly: GCA_021605205.1. Taxonomy (NCBI): domain Eukaryota; kingdom Viridiplantae; phylum Streptophyta; class Magnoliopsida; order Poales; family Poaceae; genus Aegilops; species Aegilops longissima. The sequence goes on from CM038681.1 coordinate 574,626,435, forward strand.
TAAGCAAAGCTTTATCTTCCAACTCTCCAAGTTGTTGTCTAGCTCAACCAACTAGTTCGTGGATATCCAACACGATTCTTGGAGAATGGGTGGTTTAGAGGAAACCAATATGATCACGAACTCAACATAGCGGTCAGTGACAACCTGTAACACTTCCAAGAAGATATTTGGAAAGTCACGAACCACCGATATTTTACTAAGCTCGAGAACAATCTTGCTTTTCGTGGCAAGACGATATGATCAAAGAGCAAGGGATTGATATAATCCTAACTCATTGGTCAAGAGTGCACCAAAATAAGGACTAGGTAGCACGATCAATCTTAGGATGATGATTTAATAACCAACACGCTAAGAATGAGATTATTGTCCATTAACTACCAAGCAACGAGGTTGCTAGGAGTATCGATTTCACACATCACAGTTCACTTGTCGGCATTCCGTTACAACAACACGGAACCGAGGAATGAATAATGATAGCGAGAAGTATCACTACGCCAAGAATTCATGAGAAATGGTGCAATTCTCATGACAATCCTCGACATAAAGGGGTAATACTCCGAGGTAGAACAGAATCAAAACCTGGATTGGCATTTTGATCTCAGAATACAACTGCTTTGACCCAATCCTAGAAATGGACAAGGTATCGAGTTTGTTTCTCCTAGTCATTCCGTAATAGAATGGCTTGACGGACCACAAGGATAATAGGCATCGATAAACACGATCGCACACATACCCTTGACTATCAATTGATAGACGGGGTCGAATACAACTAAGGAGGAACAACTCGAGGAACATATAACTTTCGAGTTGTGGATGCATAGGTTAGTATGTCGAATCAAGTTCAACAGTTTTCTTCCGGATAACCTATGCGTAAGGGTAGAACCGAAGAGTCACAATATGGAATGGAGTACCTCAAGAGCACCTCGTTGTGATCCTTCGGTTCAAGAGAACTTCTACCATAATGGTTCATAGTATTTGGAAGAAGGAAATACCACGGACCTCGAGGACTATCGCAAGGTTACTAATATCCTAAAGGAACTAGCAAACACTATCAACATGAGGTAAGTAGGGTGAATCTCGGTTCAAAACCCAGAGTAGAATGCCTACTACTAAGTGGCATCACGGGATGCTTTCGAGAATGACGCCGTAATCATCACACTAGGAACACAAAACATGGCTAGATTACTAGATGACTCTCAAACACCTAGGGTCATAATAATAACTCCAACATATATGTCGAGGCAATAGGGTACCTCAACTCACCGATTAGTGTGCTTAATCCGCCCAAAAGGACATCAAAACGGAGGAAGGAATTTGCAAATGCATCGATAGTTTAGAAACTCGATGACTCTGACAGATAACGGCTGTAAATGCTCAAAAGATTTGAGACATCATGCAAAATGGTGGCATAGCCACTCAACAACATCATATCAAGGTTCCGAGATCAACTATGAACATACGTAAATAGTAGGAACTGAACTGGGCTTAAAACCAACAATCTTAAAGGTCTATGGATTAGTAACACGTCATCCTAATAGATAGATGAGAAGCCTAGTTCTTAATCCCCGAGAAGAGAAGAGGATGACTCAGATCGAAGGCCATGAGGTATAAGGAGTAAAAGAGCCTTACGCTCCTTCCACAATCAATTCCTTACATAACTAAAGCATTTCTAGACACAACTTCACCAGTTTGGCTTGGTAATCCTACAGCAGTCAGCTCGATACCAAAGCTGTCAGACCCCGATTCCAAGTCACATCGATCTAGCCGGTAACACCTCATATCACTTTGCGGCCTCACGCACGGTATTCCTACGGGTGTCGCTTACCATGGCCCGGGACCGCTTATGCCTTTTGGCTCACGATATGATAGTGTCGCTAGCATCCATATGACAGAGAACCCGGCCGACATGGCTAGTCGTGAACCCAAAGCGGCACTAACCCATGGGGACAGCATACATGAATCACATCGAGCATGTCGGTCATCAACGATGAATCTGGCAGTAGCACTGGCTAACAGGACTCCGAACCCGGCTGTAGCAGGCTAGGCAGACTCGGATGTCACCGCTGACATTTCAAGGGATGTATACAGAACGGTGAAACACATGCCGCCAGCCAAGTGTCCAGAGCAAGAGTGTCTAGCTAGCAGGACTCGTGAACTGGCTGAAGCGGACTACTATCGCCAGAAGCACTAGACTACATTTCCCATATGAGAGGCTGCCAAGGATAAACAACTAGATTGTCGGATCCCACACATACCAAGCATTTCAAACATACACACAATATGCTCAATATGTGTAAATACAACATGGCATCACAACATAACTCTACGACTCAAGTATTTATTCATTAGGCTCCGAGGAGCCAGATATTACAAACATGGGTCTCATGACCCAACATACAGAGCATACAAGTCAAAGCACAAGCGAAGCTTAACATGTCCGAGTACGTACATCTACAAATGAAAAAGGCCGAGAAGCCCGACTATCTACCAGATCCTCGCCGAGGGCACAAGATCGTAGCTGAGGTAACAAGCTAAACGTCAAGTCCACGCTGAACTACTAGCGAGACCAAGTCTCTCTCGCAAAACATAAAATAGCAAACGTGAGTACAAATGTACTCAACAAGACTTACATCGTAACTAACTACATATGCATCATTATCAACAAAGGGGTGGTGGAGTTTGACCGCAGCAAGCCAGCTTTGACTCGTGGCTATCCTGAACTACGATCGCAAGTAACTCTTTGAGGTGGCGCACACGAGTCCACATATTCACCATATCAATACACCACTATGGATCCTCTCCCGCCTCCCTACGAGAACGCCATCCATAGCACTCACGCTTATCTTGCGATTTTAGAGTATCCACTTTCACTTGTCTATGAACTATGCAACCCAAGTCCCATATCCGAGGACACGGCTATTCAATAGATAATGATAACCCCGCAGGGTGTACTTCTTCACACACGCCTCGCCACTTATCCACCATGTACACGCTATGTATCTCGGCAACCTTCAAGCGGAAGTCATGCGAGGGAGTCGGCCACGACCTGACTAACCACACAAGTCTCTAGTCCAGGTTTATCGCCTATTCGGTTCCATCCGCAAGGAGATCCGCCGGGTGTCGCCACGGCCCCAAACGATGTGTACAGGTTCCAAGCCCACCAACCGGGTGCCACTTGGTACACCGCCACGGTGTTTAGTCTGTCCCAAGCCCACCTGCACTGGTGCCACTTGGTAGACTACTAACACTACCTACAAACACCGTAAACTAGTTGCAACTCCCGGACAGAGATCAAGTTGATTAATAAGTCGAGAGGGGTCACTTAAGCATTCCAATGTGTGGTAGTAACTGCTCATGGATCACAAACACGTAACTCAGTTCCCGAGGACGGCTGAAATGAGACAACCCACCATGTACTCCTACATGGCCTCTCACCGCTACCTTTACCAAATCGTGTTCACACACTTAGCTCACACACAAGAGGACATGTTCACACACCTCCAATTCATCCCCGATGAATCGACCGACTCAACTCTAAGCAATAGCAGCATGACAAACAAGCATGAATGAGTAGGCACATCAGGCTCAAACAACTCCTACTCATGCTAGTGGGTTTCATCTATTTATCGTGGCAATGACAGTCATGCAGAGGAAAAGGGGTTCAACTATCGCAGCAAGTAACACATGAGTCGTTGTTGTCCTAATGCAGTAAAATAGAGCAGGAGCGAGAGAGTGGGATTGTATCGAATGAACAAGGGGTTTTGCTTGCCTGGCACTTCTGAAGATATTATAGTTCTTCATCGGTGTCATCGAGCTCATCATCGGAACATCGTCTACCGAGAGGGAACAAACACCGGCAAACAAGGAAGAACACAATCAATGCAATGCACAATATGATGCATGATCATGACATGGCAATATGATGTGATTTGAGCTAATGCAACTAGCAGGACGTTAAACGAAGTTGGTTTGAACCCTAGGTTCAAATTCAAACTCCACATGTAGTTATTTAAATGCCATTCATTTCATTTGTCCTAATCAGTAGTCATAAGTTGTTCTAACATGCATGAAAATGGTACAGATGGATAGATTGGATTTTTCTGATCATTTTTCATATATAATTTATCTCATTTGGAGTTACGGTTGAATTTATATGAATTTTTGAAGTTTATACTATTTTCTGGAATTTTCTGAATAAGAATAAATCCAGAAAAGCATTATCACACAAGATGACGCCACAGTGACATCATCGGGTCAACGGAGCCGGGTCCAGGTCAAACCTGATGTGTCGGGTCCACACGTCAGTGACTAACTAACTAATCTAAATTAATTAGTGTTAAACTACTACTAATTAAAAATGTCAGGGAGTAATTAGACTTAATTAAAAACTAAACTAGGATTAGTCGGGGCCCGGGCCCACTTGTCGCCGACTCGGGAGGTCAAACCCTGGTCAACAGGGCTCAACCAGCCGGCGGCTGTCGCCGGTGGCAACAGCGCGACGGAGGGCTCGGGTTCGCTTCCCGGCGCCCAAACGAAGCGGCGGAGGGCACCATGGGAGCCGGAGCTCGCTCAAGATCCAATGCAAAAGCAAGCAAGCAGCAAGATGGCCGAGCTCGCCGAGAACGAGCCTGGGCGGCGGCCGGGCGATCGGGCGCAAGCAGCGGCGCGGCTACGGTGCACAGAGAAGAAAATAGAGAGGGGAGGACGGGCGAAGCTCACGGCGATCTTCTTGGAGTGGACGGCGAGCTCAGGGAGGCTTGAGGCACTGGGCGCCGAGGGGATCTCCGCAACGGCGGTCGGGGACGAGCTCGGTGAGGGCAGAGGGCGCGCCAAGGCCGAGTGGCGGAGCGAGGAGGTCGAGGACGCCGAGGCGGAGCTCATGAACTCGCTGAGGGGCGAGGGAATGGCTGTGGCGCAGAACGGCGAGCGGCGGCGGCGGCATGCCTCAAGGCAAGGCGAGGAAGAGAGCCAGGGAGGGGATGGGGACGAGAGAGCGAGAGAGAGTCGGGCTGGCGCGTGGCATCTCCTGAGGTGTCCGGCAAGGTGCAGAGAGGAGGTGGCTGTGGCGCTGCTCAAGGCTGGCGACCACACGCTGCCCTCCCCGGGCAGGAGCTTGAGGACGGTGGCGCTGGTGGGCTGGCTGGCTAACTGCCAGCCAGTGGGCTTTGGTGGGCGCTGTAAGTTCCTCGTGAGTCTCGCTTTTTTCCTTTTCTTTCTTTTCTAATTTCGACATTTGTTTCTTGACTTAGTAAAATGGCTAGGCACTTTCAAAAATCATACCACTAATCGAGGTCACTGCTTGGAATATTTCCAACAAGAATATTTCAGTTTAGGATTAATTGACATTTAAAATATTTATAGTATTTAAATGCCCAAAGTCAACTACAATAAGATTTAATTCAGTGACCCCCAATTGACCTAGAAAAATGTGCAATATTTTTGGCAGAGGTTCAAGACCAAACCAAAGATGATGAACATTTTTGGGAAGGCATTTTGGGTTCATTGAAGATATTTTTATTTGAACCTAGTTGAATTCTTTCTGATGCTAGGGTTTGGTCAATCCCCATTTCAACTTAAATAGAATTTAAACATGATGCAACAAGATGCAAAACACCAAAGTAGCAGGATGTGACACATAGGATTTGGGTTGAGCATCACTACCATTCTCGAGGGATTAATAAAGACGGTGGTTCCTATCAATGTCTTCTCATGTCATAGTCTTCAATATGAATATCTTCACATACCACCATTGTCGCCAATGTCTTCATACATTTTTACGGGTCATCTCCGGTAGGTAAACCGAATCAATGAGGGACACTACCATGCTATCCTCGCAATTCTCACAAACGATAGTCCTCAACCAAATTTGTCGTCAATACTCCAAAACCAACTAGGGGTGGCACTAGATGCACTTACAATCTCCCCTTTTGGTGATTGATGACAAACCTGTTGAAGTTTTCAACGGGATAAAGTATGTGAAGTTGTAAAGGATAGGTATTGTCTTCATAAGTGGCAAAGGCTCCTCAAGATGTGCATATAAGTAATTTGCTTTTGGAATGCAAATGCACATGGCAGGTTGTACTTGTGGAGATCCTCTTCAACTTATGAAGATAATTCATCATGCATGAAATGATATAACTAAGAAAATGACATGCATAATGAAAAATGGACGTCTAGAATGATCTAAGTGCGGAAGTTATCGCGCATTACGCGGAATTTATCATCGCATCACGTAAAAGCAAATAAGTAGCAGACAGCTATCGAGTTTAAGTGTTACAACTCAAAGAACCAAATGTATCAAAAGCGAGAGTTGTAAACACTAGGAAAATATAAAGCAACCGCCCATATGAACCCGCTTGAAGACTATCAAACTCATATGCTTCTCCCCCTTTTGTCAGTAAGGACCAAAAAGGTTTGAAGAAATAGAGCATCTACTCATTCTCATGAGGAGTAGGTGAAGCAGCAGGGTTGTCGTTGTTGTTTGGCGGTGCGATTTAACTTGGTGCAAAGGTCGATGCATGCAGAAGTAGGGGGCGGTGAAGTAGCATCGTCTTCATCATCGATCACTTTGGCATTCACAGTTGCCGCAGAGGGCTGATAGTTGATAGCAGAGTGTAGCTTGATGAGGCGCCTGACCCATGGAGCATAGAATTTCAGGCCAAAAAGGTCAGAACCAGACGCAGCCAATTGCCGGATAAAGAATTCTTGTGTATTGAAGTTGATTCCATTGAGGATGTAAAAGACCAATGTCTTCACTACTAGGAAAAGGCCAGCAGCAGCGCTGGTTTTAGATGTACCAAGAGCGCGGAATAGGCGCTACTAATAAGGCGCCATAGTTAACATGTAGCAAGAGCGCCAGTGCTCACGGGCGCCATCGCTATTAAGTGTAGCAGCAGCGCTGTTTATGGAAGCTCGCCATCGCTAGTATCTCTAGCGCTTACCTTGACGCTACATCGCTATCGCGTGTGCTGCTAACTTTTGTACACTCTCTACGCTAATTTAAGTAGGTTTTTTGTTATTTTTTTGGCATATTTGTTTTGTATTTGAACAGGCTTAATAGAAGAATCTTTAGCACATAGAAATGTCATCATGATACACATACAAATGTCTCATAGACCACAAATGTAATCATAGCATGTACATACAAATAGTCTCATCATAATCATCATCCAACACAAAGTGATATCTTGTCATCATCTCAAAATAGCGATACATGCAAGTCTCGAATACTTGCAACTACAACAACGCTATCCATCTAAACAAAGGTATACGCAAGAAGTGCTATCACTATGAGTGAGAGCGAACTATGCAAGACATGAGGTGGCGGTTACAAGTCCTCTCTTGCGCTTAGCGTGAACCTCAAGTAACTAGCTTCTTCTTGTCTCGCTTGAAGTTTTATGGCTGGCGCTCGTGAACCCATTCACTTGCGCCGACACTCATGCCACTGCTGTACACCCCGAACCTTCCCTTTGTACACGATATAGCAATTCCATCTCGCCATCAAGAAACTAGGTACCTGTTAGAGATGCATGTTCATGAAGAGGATGTACAATCATATATATGCAACAAAATATACTAGAGCAACACTGAAAAGAAAGGGTTAGAAACTAGATGCAACATACAAGACGCAAATTAATTAACTAGAGGTACGAGGTCATCGTGACGCAAACTAACAAAGTAGTGTTACGCAAGTTCGCACATGGACCGTGGACATCACAAAGTTTCATCTCTACAAGAAGTATACAAGTTCAACCGACACATATCATCATCATCGGCATCATAAATCACTAGAAGTTCCATCCTTCCATATCATCGAGGATCTAACCCTAGCTTCCTGAACGGTGTGAGGTCTAGACGCTGCATGCCTATTCGAGTTCGGACGTCACCGCGATATAGGGTCGTGGTGGAACATCCCTTCATCGACGACTTCTTTCATGATGATCGCCGCAATGTCGCTTGGATGTGAAAGAAGTCATCTCTAAGTTTATAATCTACTTCCATGAGATTCTAGCCACTTGTGGATACGATCATCATTTCGCTGTTAATGCGAAGCTTTTGGTGATCCGTGTTGAACTGAATCATGAGATGGACGATGTAGAATCCATCCTTCTTGCTTGGTTTTGGGACATGGATGCAGGAGAAGTTAGTTTTATGTGAAACCCATCTTCTTGTTCCTTTGTTTCTTGATCTGCACGTACACCTCTAAAGCTCAAGCCTTGAGAGCATCATCTAGAATATTCATTATGTGGGTGTAGTCTTTTTCTCGTAGTCTCTGAAGGGTCAAAATACACGGCGAGGGAGACTTATGGTAAAGAACGATAAGGACGGCGCATTGTTATCAAGGGAAAAGACACCTCAAATTATTCCCCATATGAGAGAGAAGGAATGATTGAAATGTACAAAAGGGTTGTCCGAACTCACTTACTTTGGATGATAAGGCACGAGGACAATTTCCGGTCCTTATTCTGTACCATGAAGTTTTGGGGTACTCCCTAGCAGTCTCACGCCAAAGTCGCCGAGACTCAAGAAAGACTCGTGCATGTAGTACGGATCCACCACACAGATTTGCGAGACTTCTTCACTCTTCTTGACGGAGCTCATATAGCGCAAAAAGGCGGACGATAGTAAAATCAAGTCGCTTTGTTAGAAACATCTCAAAGATATGGTCAAACCGCAGGAAGAACACCTCCGCTGGCTGTGTGTCGATGTAGCACTTCCTTAGGCACACGAGTCGCAGATGTCGGATATCCCGGATCCTTTGAGGCTAGAGTTTTTCAATGACAAAGACATGGTCGCAGTCTCCTCGAGATCCCCGATAGTGCCTCCAAATGTTTCGACGGTAGCATCGGCTCGCCTTGAGATGGAACATGACCGCACTTTTCACGGATACACGCCTTCGTAATGCATCGTCTGCTGCTATGTGCTCTAGCTTGTTTGGAGGCAGCACCTTCCCGATCTCTTCCTCTCCTTTTTTGGGCACACCTTCCGCATCTTTCCTTAACCCCTCGCCCAAAGTTCCCGGCTAAGCATCAGACGCCCTTTGCGCCTGCTAGTTGAGCCTGTGTTGAGGCGGCATCTTCAGTGTGTCCTGTGAGGATTTCATGAAGAGAGACTTTTGCAATCCATGGTACGACCCTGCCCGGCATATCATCCATATCCTCATTAGCAAGTCGATAGTCCGATTCATCATATGGTTGACTCATCATATCTATGTCACAGTCATACGCTGCTTGTATTGAGGTAATCCATAGGGTTGACCTCCGCCTCATCATCCATTCTCTCTTCTACAGAGAAATTACATCAGCCAAGATTATTGCACCCCTTCATCATGTCGTCCGCCGCCTCACCCGGCACTACAGAGCTGGTAATTGCGAGGGCGGGTGGTGGTCTTCGCACATGCTTGCTGATGTGTGGTAGTTATTGGTGAGCTCTCGCCGCTCCGTATGAATAAGATTCTTCGCCATAGCAGCACCCAATTCTTGCAGCTTCCAATCCGCGGCGGGTCTCGCCGTCCGCCTCCCACATGCTGTATCGAGGAGGCAACCTCATGCCCCGATTTCACACCGGTCAAGCTAACCTCAAGTGCCCAGCTGGGATCGGCTGGTTGTGGAACGGCGTTGAGAGGGGTCCATTATCATCCCTTCCCACGCCCACCTTCCGCCTTTGATCAAGTAGAGTATGGTGCACGGGTTTCTTTCGCCGCAAACACATATGTCTCGTGGGCGTGAAACAACCGAAAGGCAACAAAATGGAATATTATATATGTTGGTGCGATATGTAATTACCGTGACGGGCCGAGCTCAGCTAAAGATGAAGGCCCACCTAGCGCTACCGAGACCGAGGACGGCTGCATGAGCGGAACGGCTGCGAGAGGAGGCCCGCTGCGGAGCAAGTGATGGTGCGATGGTGTTGTTGTTCATGGAGTTGTTCCACGAAAATCGGGCATCGGGAAATCATGTACCGCCTTGTCTCGATTTTCTTCGCCCAGTTGATGATAATCGAACCAAGTTAGTAGCAAAATCATTTCTACAGCAAAGCATACCTGCATTGATCGCCTCGCTGTAGCAACTCATATTTGTCCTCGCTGCTTTTTTTCGCCCTCAACTGCTTTTTTCTCGACCGCAAGCTTCACCTTCGTGTCGATGTTCCGCCGACTAAACTTCGCTTTCAGCTTCTTGGCCTCCGGCCCTCGCTTGTAAACACCTTCCATGTGGCGCCGCCTCCAGCTGCACACGACCATATTATGGTCGCTGATCCAAAGGGAGTCCCTTAAGTTCGCTCAAGGCCCTGCTGAGAGGGGTGTCCCACTTGGGCCTCATCGGAGAAGTAGGGCATTCGGCTGCAAGCTGGTGTTGCTTCTCCAGTAGTCTAATCAATTTCCTCGTGATCTTGTCCGTGAAAAAAACCTTTTTCTCCCTGTCCCACTTGTAGCGGGCCCCGATGAAGTCATGCTCCAAGGGGTTGGTGAATCTCGCTAAGGGGTCTGGAGACCCGCGCTTCACGCTCCGGCCCTCCTTATCCCATATGGGCCTTTTACCGAGGTAGCCACGGCTTCCGAGACTATGCTTCCCGTGTTCCTTTGTTGAAGGCTTTGAATTTCGCAGCCTTAGCCTTGGCTGCCTCGGTAGCGCAAGTGTCCTTGAACTTTTCAACTCCTCTTCCGTAAGTGTCGGATTTTCCTCCGTAATCTTGGACAGGGGTTCATCAGCCTCAATAGCTCGCTTCACCCTCGCTTTCCAGAGGCCAAATCATTGCTGAACATGCCCATGGCGTGATTGTTAATCTTTTTCATCTTTGGATCATCCCACGTTGTTCTATGTTATCATCCCGGTCGGGAACTTGAATCTCTTGTGCAACTTTGTTAGAGCAACCGCGCCAAATGTTCTTTACTCCTTAATTCATCATCGCTGATGCTCAAGCTCCCCGTAGGGATGCATCCTACTTGGTTCCCATAGCACTTGCGAGGTTCTTCCGCTCTAACGGCTCAAACTTGCCAGCGCCATCTTTGTGATCACAAGTCGCCCAATCCCTAGTTTGTTAGGTTTTCGATCCTCCGCTTCTTATGCTTCCTCTTTCGATAGCGCATCGGGTCGGTACCTCCTCCGGTCTCGGTGCCGCCATCGGTGTCGGTACTTTCCCCACCGATCTCGGTGCCGCTTATCGGTGCCGGGCTTGTCGGTGTCGATGTTGGCGCCAGCATTCATCATCGAGGCCGACCTGCAAACCTTGCTTAGCAACAAATAGTCGAGGTACTTTGTTCACCCTCATAATCCATCTCGTCCGCATCTTGGTCAAGGCCCAGTTCTTCGTTGTTCGACATGTTTCCTATGATTAAGTGTTCTCATTTATTTCTAAAAGTATGAATAAATGATAAATGACATAAAAGAAATTATGTGCCAAGACTGATATGCCAACTATGTAGCACAAAATCATGCCTTTATTCACGGAAATTTCGCATGACCTTTGCTAAAAATGGACATATCGAGCTACTCAAATTCACCGAACGGAAATGAATCAACATTCCAGCGAACATAGGCCACTCGGATCATTTTCCAAACATGACATGTCCAAAACATGACATATATATGCACATATCACATATCCAGTTCAAATTTGCACATATCACATGTCCAGCTAAATTTTGAAACCTAGCTAAATTCATAACTAAATAGATAACCTAATTAACATACTGCCCTAACTAAAACCTAAGTAATTAAATTAACCAAGAACCCTAGCAGAGAGAGAGGGGTTTATAGAGGGTGCAGGGCGAGGAGCCAGCCCCGACGACGGCCGGAGGGGAGAGGAGGAGGCGAGGGCCGACGGTCGAAGTAGCGCCGGCCACTGAGTCGGGGGCGAGCGCCGGGCCGGGTCGGGCGCTGCAGGCGACGGGGAGAATGGCGATTTGGGGGAAGGCGGATGAAGCAGGGCGGTGAGAATTTTGGTTATGGACGAGCAAGAGAGATTTGGACAAACGCGCGCTACTAACTTCAAAGATTCAGAGCGGTTTAGGAAAACGCTACTGCTACTACCTTCGCACGCCAGCTTTCCTTTTCCTTTATTTTATCCCACTTTATTTCCCGAGGCAGTGAACTAAGGGAGGGCTATATATATTGCATCATTTGATGGTTAAATATGTACGCAAAATAGGAACATATATATTACACATCATTGGACCCATGCATAATAATGGCTATGTGTATAACAAATAGGAATATATATATATATATATATATATATATATATATATATATATATATATATATATATATATATATATATATATATATATTACATCATTTCACCGATAACATAAGTTTCCTCACCACCGACGCTTTGCTTTTGAGTCAGCTTCTTCCTTCTTGTTCGTCAAGAATAATTGAGCCCTCATTGTGACTTTGCCTTTTCCATGGAGTACAATTTTTCTTAGGTAATGTAGTATTGATTCTTCTTTGACGATACTTCATCATCATCGCCATCTTCCTCATTGGGTTGCAGATCGATCATAGTCTTCCTCGCTGGCTACTCCATCCATTCCAATGATGTTCCTTTTGCCTCTCCTCGTGACAACACGGCTGGGATTGCGCTGGTCAGTTATGAAGAAGCATTGTGTCACGTGCTTAGCGTGTACCCATGGCTCGCTTTTTTGCGATAGAGTTCACGGTAGCGCTCTTGGCGCCGGGTATAGTCATGGTAGTGAAAATCCGGCTTTC